>CAJVPP010002491.1:0-14641 GCA_910592005.1 Funneliformis mosseae
AGTTGTAGATTTTAAATAAAAGTTTTAAAGCGAAACAATTTTATTTTCTCAGTAAATTTCTAATATTTTAGAAATTCGGGGTGAAAGGAGAAAGAGTTTTTTAAAAAAATTATTTTACAGAACTAATTTTTGTAAAACTTGAAATCAATTTCGTACCACTTGAGATTTTGCTATTAAAATCACCATACGGGACATTTTACACTAATTTATTAAAAAAAGTTTAATATTAAAAAAATTATTTTTTTTTTTTTTTTAAAAAAAATATTTGCTGGGGTTTTAAATGCCTCCATTCAAACATACATTCAAACTATTAATAATGGTTTTAATTAAAGTTAAAAAAATTTGAATTTTATAAAGGTCCGAAACTTTTTAACTTTTTGATCATTTCTAAAATCTAATTTTAGATTTTTTGACTGATGTTACACAAAAAATGAGAAATTTGACGGCCTAATTGCTTGCTTTGTTAATAAGATAATCGACTATAAAAATTTAACCAAATAAAGTTCATATATCATATAATAATATGAATCAAAAATCTCAATCTTAGTTAGTGGGGTCCCGTAAGGTGATTTTAATAACTTAGCCCCCATATATAATAGCATTCCGGCAATGTACTGATTCATCAAGGTTTTATTAAACTAGCCGACTTTGGATTATCGAAAAGAATTGAAGCAGCAACTAATCAATCAAAAACTTTTGGAGTAATTCCTTATGTTGACCCGAAAGTTTTTAACAGACGAAGAGGTGACAATACATCATCACCATTTAAACTAAATGAAAAAAGCGACGTTTACAGTGTTGGTGTACTTTTGTGGTAAATATCAAGCGGATATCCTCCTTTTTATGTTAAAAATGAAGAATATGATATTGGTTTAGCTATCGAAATTTTAGGAGGGCTTAGAGAAGAGACCATTCCCGGCACACCCGAAGATTATGTGAACATTTACACTGGTAAATATAATAAATATATATTTATGAAATTATTTATAATAATTAAATCTAATTTCAGAGTGCTGGGATAATGAGCCGGATAATCGTCCATCTATGAATCAAGTCGTTGATAAATTAAATGCAATTGATTGTTACGATAACTAATGCCATAAAGAAAATAATCAAACGAATAATGATGAATCAAATCTTCAACAACAACGTCGTTCAGATAACATCGAAGCTTATTCTAGTATAAATAATTCATCTCAAATTTTTCGATTTGATCAGATAAAAGATCAAACTAATTTGGCAGGTCAGAAGAATGTAGAAGAATTAGGATCAAATATTGAAGTATCAGATATTATTTATGATGATATCATTGAAAATTTAACAATTACGGAATTTAATAAGGATGACATATTAAACGTCTTAGGAGGATTGCAAAAATATCGGAAATTAAAAGTACTCGAATGCACTAATTCTCAGATAACCAGCTTACCAACATTACCCAACTCCTTAAAGGAACTCAATTGCTCTGGTACTCCAATAACTATCTTGCCAAGATTACCCAACTACTTAAAGAAACTTGTCTGTACAGCTACTTCTATAACTAGCTTACCAAATTTACCTGATTCCTTAACGGAACTTGATTGCTCTGGTACTGAAATAACTATCCTACCAACATTACCCAACTCCTTAACGAAACTTAATTGTTATAATACTCCTACCAACCTTACCCAACTCCTTAACGGAACTCAAATTGTTATATGACTAAAATAAATAGCTTACCAACATTACCCAAATCCTTAACGAAACTTTATTGCTTCGAAACTCAAATAACTATCCTACCAACGTTACCCAACTCCTTAACGGAACTTGGTTGCTCCGGTACTCCAATAACTATCCTACCAACATTACCCAACTCCTTAACGAAACTTGTTTGCTCTTATACTTCAATAACTATCCTACCAACCTTACCCATCTCCTTAACGGAACTTGATTGCTATGATACTCCAATATCTATCGTACCAACATTACCCATCTCCTTAACTAGACTTGACTGTACAAATACTTCTGTAACTAGCTTACCAAATTTACCAAAATCCTTAACGAGTATCTAACCTGATTCTTAAAGAAACTCAACGCCTAAATAACAATCTTACTAAATCGAATAACTCCTATACTATTGTATAAATTTTTAGCTAATGTTCAAGTTTCTTTTAGAGGACTAAAGCTATGATAAGCTTTACATAATTTAAACTCTGATTGTTAAATTGGATTATTTTTATCCTAAAACGAAGGCAAAGTTGTGCTTTAATATATCCTTTAAACTTTGCAATTTAAATACAAATCGTATTAGTTATATTTATATGTGTGAGTAAATAATTAGATAAGAAAAAAGGAAAAGTAAAATATTAGATTATGCATAATTAAGAAATTGGCAAAGTGTAGACTTGTTAATTGTTTACCCAAATGTTTATTACAAATAATAACAAGAACCAGTTTTATCAATTTTTCTTTAGACATTTTCTTCTAGACTTTATAGCTTTATTGCCTATTTTTAATAGAATTTGATTTACCTCTGTAAAAAAATAAATTACAAAATAAACTTATCCCAATATAAACATTCTTTTATATAATCTTTTGATAACCCTCGCCTCGATATACCAACCTAGGCGATAATAGTGAAGCGTTTCTAGTTTGCATTCGGGTTGCGATTTGTTAGGAAATTTCGTAATCGTTCGTTCTATTTACTTATTTGCAAAGGATTTTTTTCCACCAATAAAAGAGAAATGATGGAACCTTGGTACATATTAAATTACCAAATTTTCTAGCTGAAATTTTCTCCTGTATTCTTCAAGACACAATAGAACTAGTGTTTATAATGGAACATCACACATCAAATTGGAATATGCCAAAGTATTTAATTACCGTATTTACTTAATAAAGAGAAACAAGTTTCTTTTTTAATTATAATAAGTGATGAATAAGAAAAAGATACATTAATGCTTACTAATGAAATTTATAATCATGAAGGGATTCAAGACCTAGAAAAAAGAATAATCCATCAAAAATGGAAAGATAATCGCTGTGGCCTGAAAAAAAAATATCACAGAAAGATAAAAAATAGCGTTACCTTATACTTTGGGAAGAGTATTGAACCGAGTTTAATTGAGCTAGTCTCGTTCAAATAATTAACTATGATGATACTAGAAAAGGATTGAAATTCTATAAGTATCATTCACATTTTTTAATACTTGGCCGTCAAAGTGTTTTGAGACTTTATCGATAACTTCTTTGCGAATGTCACTTTCTCTCTCAGGAAATCGTCCATTAACTTAACATGAGCTTATTTCTTCATGAACCTTTCTTCTTAATTACTACGGTTTACTCTGATGCACAAGCGCGATATATTATGCGAAAGTATAATTTTAGATTCTATTATTTATTTCATTTGTTATCCTCGATGGGAGATAAGGAAAATTTTGGACCAGAAACCTGGCAGGGAGGCTATTATGAATTTTATATTAACAATTAATTATTCTAATACGAGAATTAAAATAATTACCAAAAAACTTGGGTAGTCTGATGACGCGGAATAATCGATTTGAGAATCGTAAAAAAAAAATAAATTTGCTTCGCTTCTTAGAAAATAAAAGGAATCGTTAAATATAAATATAATAATATTCCATAAATGGAAGTTAAATAAATCCGTCATTAAAAATAATAAATATATATATATATATCACGATATTTACCGCAATCCACAGCAGTAGTATCAGCTTATACTTGTCGTATAATGAAATAATTGAATATTATAAATTGTTCTTAAAAATTATTTTACTTGAAATATAAAGTGTGCTAATTTTAATCATAGATTTCTTATATTTTTAATTCTGTTATTTATAGTCATTATAATAATTATCGTTATGTAGTACAAAAAAATTTGTTTGTAATCATGACGTAGAGATCTGCAAAACTCGATTTATTTATTTATTTACAAAAAAAAAAAAAAAAAATAAATCATTCTCATTTCCTTGAGAAATATTCCTTCTAAAAAAAATATGAACAACAAATAATATGTTATCACAATTCCTTTTACTTACAAAATAATGCTTCAAGTCTTCGATGATTTTGTAATTCGTGCCATATCTTTTCTTCCAGGCTGACACACCATCTCGTTTACTCTTGATCACTGTTGTCAGGCAGTAAAGGCTTACAAATGGTTTCGGCTGTTATAACGCTTGGGGCTTCAATTTGTAAGTGTAAAATATTCTTTAAATTTGAAGGTTGGGAACGTGTCCTTTAGCAACTCCTCATACTGAAGTATATCAAATTATAAAAAATGGAAAATACAGTAAAATCACATTAATTTTGTGACTCGGCAACAAGTTAGCGCGTCTATTCTTTCTTGAACGATACAAATATTCGAAAGGTAAATTTCAACCTTACAAATTTAACTTCTTTATAAATTTTTATAAATTTTTTATTTAACTACTTTTTTTAAAATTTTTACAGATTTTTTTAAACTATTTAAATTTTTTTCAAATTTTTTATACATATTACAAACATGTCCGCCATCAACGCTCACTCTGTTTCGGTTGAAAGAATCCCATATAAAGTATATTTTGAATTTGTTCCTTATGAAAAGTGGTCACTACATAGTTATATAACTTTATTAGTTGACAACTATGAAAACGTTGATAAAATGGATGCTCACTTTTCCTTCTATAGAATGTTAAGTTTAATTAATGACGATGAAAAAATGTCTCAAGAAGTCCGTGATGTCGCGTAGAGACTCTTGATAAGCAAAAAAGTAAGTAAAATATGCATATGATTATAGTCAGATGATCCAGCCATTCATCTTAATTTTTTATTATCTGATTATTCTTTTGTGAATTATTTTCTTATTAAATTTTCTTTTATATAGACAAATGTTCTTAAAGCTAATAATAGCTTCTGGAACACTTCATCACCAACAACGTCATCGTCCCATAAAGGAATAAAGAGAAAGTGCCTACTAAAGATGGTAATGGGTGGTCAGCGATCGGTCAAAAACCTTAACTGATCGACTGAACGGTTGATTGACCGGTTAATATTATAGCTGATCTATGCAGCTTTTTATTTTAAATATCGAGATTGTTGCTTTAACTGGGAAATCAATGATCATTTAGCAAAAGATTGCGAGAAAACAACCACCATAGTAGAATTAAAAAATTTTTTTTTTTAATACTGGGGAGATTTTCGGTGGAAACTCTTTTTTTATTGTATTCTTCAATTTACTTTGTTTTTTTATGATTTCATAGCAAAGTTTAACAATAAAGGATAATTTTTTTTGTTCTTTTTTTGGTTGTAATATGATTTTTGTAATTTTTTTTTTTTTTTTGAATTATAAAATCAGTTCGGGTTGCCTTTTTTTTTTTGTTATATATTTATTTTGAACGCTAAACTCATTTTTCTTTTTTTCAGTTAACGTTACTAAGATAAATATATTGGTAGATAATTTTTTTTCAGGTCATGATTTGGTATGATTTTCTTTTTCGATTGTGCTACTGTGTAAGGCTTATATGTTTATTGATTTTTTTAGATTTCTTTTTTATGATAGCGGACCTGGTACAATAAGAAATTTTCTTATCTTAATTTTAATTTTATATTTTTCTTTAATTACTAAAAAGACGATTTAATGTGCAGTAACTCTAACAGAAATTATACTAAATTCAGAAAAAACCAAATGCGTTAATATTGATATATGGGAGGTTTGCTATTAAAAACGAGTTACGAACAAAGTAAATCATATGATCCGTAATAGCTTATCTCCCATATGTGGGATTGGAATCAATTCTATTAACCTACTATTAATCAATCGATGGACACAATGGAAATAATCAAATAATCGAACAGATTTAATAGGCAATAGGCAAAAATAAAAAGGAATGATTAAATAAAATAAAAAACTAATTAAAAAATAAAATAAAAATAAAAAGATCCTAACCATTTAATTCCAATGTGATCGCATCTAAAAGGTGAGGAGCCTAAAAACAAAAAATAAAATAAATAAAAAAACCCCGAAATAAATTAAAAAAGATCATCCGATCGTTGCAGCCGAATCTTAGAATCAAAACTCGAGAAAAGATTAATCGCTTATAAAATGAATATTTTTTTAGGTCAAATCCAATCCTCAGATATATCACTTATAGAGAGTAATTTTCCACTTTTCCATATAAACTTCTTATTAATTGAATTTTTGCGCTTCATTTTGATTGAGTATGTATGACAGAAAGACCATTGTTAAATAGGTTAATTTTCTATGAAAATTACATTGCTGAAATATCAACGACGGTTTTCATAAAATTGCTGAAGTTTTTTTGATTAGCGTCAACGGAGAGCATATTTAACATAATTCTAATGTCTAAAAAATAAAGAAATTAATAAATTTCAACATTTATAGAAACATTTGAAAAAAAAATGATAAATTACGAAAAGCAAATCAATCTATACCGTATTTTCTACTTCCAAATTTTCCCACTTCATTGTTGACTAATAAAATCAAGAATATTAAGGTCATTTTTTTTTTTTTTTAGTCTTGTCAATATGAGTTGTAATTTATCGTGAGAAATAGGGAGGAAGGAAGAAACCTAGAATCGGGACACGGAAAAGTTCATTTCCAAGTATTTCCTCATCTTTTTAAATTTTAGAAAAAGAAGTGGAATAGGAATCTAAGTCAAATAGTCTTATGTAAAGGTAATAAATGCTACAGATCTGAATATCAGTTACGTTTAGGAAGGAGAAATTTTTTCATAATGAGGATATTCGTCTATATTCCACGGAATGACGAAAGAAAAACTTTTGTCGATGATGATGCAAACTACATAAAATAACAAATAAAAAAAAAAGAATAAAGAGCGAGCTTACCAACAGATTAAGAATTGAAATCAGAATCAGAAGCAAAGTTATAAGAAGACAGTCACTCGCTAAAGAAAAAAAAAGCCGTGCCAGTTTTATTAAAAGGTGGGAGCGGTTCATTATGAGTATTATTTTTTTTTTTATTAAGGGCTACGAAAGAAACGAATTTTTTTAGAGGAAAAAGTTTTCAATATATTGAGCGCGTGAATATTTTTTTTCTCATATCCCTTATTACATATTTATTTTTAGATTTATCTCGGGGAACAAAAATTTTTTAAGAACTCCACTTTTTTACCCATATAAAAATGTGGTTGGCTTTTCCAAATCCTTATAAATGTTTTCGGAAAAGTCTCGGATATTATCGTCTATTTCACATTGAAGATTAAGATTTTTAAACATTAACATTATACTATATAAATGATTTTATACCAAACAGACCGAAATATAAATTATATATTTGTAATTATCTCACGAACAAATTCTTTAACTATAGTTATGAAACAATTTTAAGCTAGATGTTGCGTAGTACTTCTCCATTTTACAAGATGAATTTTTCCGAAGCTTCCAACACCGATATTGAACATCGCTAAAATATTTGTAGTGTATACTTTCTTGAAATTGATTCTTCAGTTTAAATTATTTTCAGCTTACATTTTGTTTTTTTCAATATTTTATGTAACAGATGACAAGAAAATAAATGAAATGCATTAAATCAATTTTCTAAAGAGAATTCATAAATTTTGTCAAATGGTACGTGTACACATGAAAAGATATAATCTGAAAATTTTAGTTCTAAATGTTTGCATTTCGAATATAAAATACTTTCTTTGATCATATTGGAATAAATTATGCGTGAATCGTGTCATAACTTTAACAAAGAAGTTTAATAAAATCACTTAGAAAATAAGGAAGCATCTGACTTTATAGTTAGAGATGGTCGATAATAATAAAAAATTTTTTGATTTAAACTTGAATCTTTGTGGCGCAGCATCGAAAGCAATATACAGTATGGATGGTTATATCGTAAATTCAAGAATCCAGATGGGTGGACCCGTCCTAAATTTCTTTAACGGCTAAATTATCTTTAAACGACTCCAACTTCTAGTTTTGACGCTACATTTAAATTTTTATATGCCCAATGTCAAATTCAAGTTACTTATTAAAATAATAACAGTAAAAAAAGTGATTAATTTATTCGTTTAATAAAACTTTATGGTTTTTTTATTTAAGCTACAATTATTTTTAATAATTCGTAAGATTCCGGCAGATAAAAATTGATACTCTTGCGATATAATGGATGATAATTATTTCTATACATCTTAAAAAGCAAAATACTTCTTTTTTTATAGTCCATTCATTAATTATTCATTAGTTAATTGTTATTCACTTGAGAAATTTGAAAACTATTACATATTTTTTCAAAATCGAGAAGTTTAAGAATAGATTTATGTAAATAATATATTGCAATATGCTTACTTTAACGATTCAACATTGCTTTGAATTTAAATTCCGACACATACGTTAGAAAGGAATATGACTCAACTATAGCAAAGGAAATGTATATGGTTTGCTATTAAAATCACATTACGGATCATATGATTTTCTATGTTCGTAACTCGATTTTAATAGCATACCTCCCATATGTTCCTTACGATAATTACTTCTCTCTTTCCACAAACAATTACGCTCTTAATAATAATTTCCTCACTCATGTTTTTATGATTCCTGCCGTATTCTGTGCAAATTGTGAGTCAAAGTTCCGCATATGTATCCTTCACAATTGCTTACATTTTTTTGCAAGGTGCCTTCAAAATATTGTGATTATAATTCTTGACTATATTTATTCGCATGCGAGAAATTCGGTTATAATGATTGACTAACAATATTAATTCGCTTGGCTATATAAAATTTATTCGCATGCTCTTGTATTTCTTTTTTTTTTAAATAAAAAAAAAAAAAAAAAAAATTTTTAAATTTTAAATCTCGTATAATTTTTAAGAGCTTGATAATATGATGAATAAAAAAAAATTCTTTCAAAATAATGTATGCAGCGTAGATAGGGGTTGGAACCAGCCAAAAATTCTTTATCTTTCTTTAACCGTTTAAAATTAACTTAGGCTATAAATTCGGACGGAGGAGTTAGACAATATTTTTGTCAATCATAAAAAAATCTTAATTCTGGCCGGAAATTGATTTTCGGCCGGAGTTAAATTCATCTTTTTTAACCGGTAATTAACCGGTTAAAATTTTATTTATTTTTTTTTTTTCACATTTAAAATAAAATTGTTTCTCAAAGGATGTTGATCAAAACGGATTAACATATTTTATTACCATATACGCATTTTTCCCATCCCATTCAATGCTGTTTATGTATAATTATTTCTTTATTAACCCCAATTAATGGGTCAAATTTCCCTTCAAAAACTTAAAGGAATTATTTTTATTTTATCATCGAAAAATACTGATTTTTTTTTTTGCTTTAAAAAAAATACATATGTTAAGTATCAAACTTTTCTGTCTTGTTTTAGGTGACCCTATTGAACATGCCTTTGCAGTCGAGATTAGTAAAGATGAGACAATTAGCGAGCTTAAAGAGATTATCAAAATGAAAAAAAAGAATGCATTCACTAATATAGATGCCAATGAACTTATCCTCTGGAAAGTGAATGTTTCTCTTGACAAATTGAACGATACTATCTTCAAAGATGACACTGATATCAAAAAAGTTCTGAATGGAGAGAAGTTGCTTCCAATGTACAAAATTGGAAAAGCGTTCTCTAATGAGCCTGTTGATGAACACGTTCATTTAATTATTCAGCATAAGGTAAATATTAGCATACAATATGCTTGCAATATGGCACTTACCATCTCGCGTTTACTAGAAAACTGACTTCATATCAATAATTTTTAGTATTCTGTTCCATCAACCTCTATTGTTGAGAGGATTAATGAACTTGAGAAAACTTTAAAATTAATGCGGTCCAGGTTAGAGGAATAATATTATATTTATGATTTTATCATTCATTATCTCACAATTTCGTTCAAAATAATACAGCTTGGTTGTCGATAATCTCCATGCTGATGTGATTAGTACCAAATTCATCAGGATTTCCGATTCAGAGCAAGTTGAACGCTGGCAGATCGCATATGAGAGTTCGGCGGCTTTGTGTTTTCGTGATCGTTATGGTGAAGGTGATAAAAGATATGCCATGTATAACAATCGATATGTAGACATCTAATGAAATAATGCTTTCAAATTTTTTTTTCTTTTTTTTAATGTTCGCAACACCAATATGATTTGTTTAAGCAAAATAAAATTATAAGTTTAAATCGTATCGGGAGAAATTTTGTTAGCTTAAGTAATTATAAAATTAATGAAGTTGCAATCATGTATGGTATGGATTTTTTATGTATGAATTGTATGACAAATATTTCCATACATGTATGGATTTTCTAATATTTCGTCGCAGTTATTTTATTACCATAATTTGGATTTTATAAATATAGCTTTTGCATCAAAAATAAATCAACGTACAAATTTTATCTATTAAAAAGGAATTAACCAAATAATAAAGTTTTTAAATTTTTTAATTCGATTAATTTAAATTCTTCTATTTGATAAATGCAAAATTTTTAATTACTTTTTACTTTTTTATTGCATTAATAAATTTAAGTTACTATTTATAAATTTTCTTAAACTATACACCTGAGTTTACTCATTATAATATAATGAAACAACTACCAACACGACTTATTGTTTTTCTTTGTGTGTTTAATTATTGACATTCTGTTCAAACAAATCCGATCATTTTTTAAGATATTGAAACTGGTATCTGACGGTTAATTTAATCTAATTAAATATATAAATATTCAATACCATTTATTAAAATTATTATTTTGATATATTCGTTATTTTTTATTATATTTGATATATTTGATATATTTATTATAAATTAATATTTAGAAATTTTGTATATAAACCCCGAAAATCCTCTTTGTTTTGAGAAGAGACGTCCGAAATCTTGGGTTAATAAAGTTCCACGTTACACTTTCAAACTTTATCGTGTCTCCCATATAGAACTGAACTAAACAAAGAATCGTATAAAGTATATAGTTGTATAAATCTTTCTTAGGACGGGACTTAGTTAGATTTAATCGTTGTTTGGTTAAGCTGATTTCGGTTTAAAATCGGGTTAACATTATTGAAAGTTGTTCGGAGATAAATTCTAAATTGTGAATTAATTTGGAACTTTACTATAAATTTCAAGAAGGCCATATAGAACAGCATAGCAGAAAGCAAGAAATCCATCAATTGACTATACCTTTTTGTCACCCAATATCGGAGCAAACACCTATAAACTTTAAATTGGATTAATGCAGAGCTCGTAGCTATAATTTATACTGGAAAAATTATACTTCTCTTTGAACAAATAACGGAAATGCTCAATAATTTAGCCCCTATCAAACAATTACGGTTCGACGTTAAAAATTAATATATAGCACTCGAATCCTTGGATCAAATTCTGACCACATCACCCTTAGGATAATTGAATCTGCCCAAGATTCTAATAACTTTAAAAGTTCCGTAAAAATCCCGTTCTATTCAATTGTACCTTTGAAAATAAATCCGATTCTAACGCCTATAAACAACATAACAGGCGACAATAGAAGACCAAAGATAACGCTACCACCTCTAGAGGAGGAAGAAGAAACCTTTGGAAATATAGAACAAGA
Source organism: Funneliformis mosseae (assembly GCA_910592005.1). NCBI lineage: Eukaryota > Fungi > Glomeromycota > Glomeromycetes > Glomerales > Glomeraceae > Funneliformis > Funneliformis mosseae. The sequence goes on from CAJVPP010002491.1 coordinate 11,569, forward strand.
AGGACAAGGAAGTAGACAAAGAGAATATCTAAGAGAATATCAAAGAACAAACGAAACATTGAATACTGGACGATTATACAGTAAATGCGATCCTCATTCAATACAATCGCACAAGAATTAAGAAACTCAAGGCCAGTACAATTACCTAGAGAATCGAACATAGTAACCATAAAACCATTGGGGAAATGACAGTGAAGACCCAGAAGAATGAACATTTCGAAACATCAGCAATGTTAAAGAGTATTGAGGTATTAGAACCATGAAGGTAATAGAGATACAAGCTTTGTAGCTTTATGTCGACGACGTTTTGCAACTACAGCACAAAAGAATAATGGCATCATGTGCTATCTAATATTATACAACTATCAAACGAGAATGTATATACTTAAAGTGCCAGTTTGCTAACCTTAAGAGAATTGTGGATCCAAAAAATGCCTTACCAGACGTTTATCAAATTAGATTATTTTTGAATGGTTAAAACCGAGTCTTGCCGCGAAAGTAGCGATGGAAGATCCGAATTATTTGGATACTGCAATCAGGGTAGCAAGAACCGCAGAAGTGGGTTCATATTATATAAGATAAACTTCTCATCTATCTAGTAATGATGCAATTAAAGCTTTAATGAAACGAGTGGAGCAATCTACCTTAAATTATGCAAAAATTGTAATGTTATATAGCAGCTCAAACAGGAATTCCAAACCTAAAGCCGTTCCCACCATAAATATATCTTTGACATAAAAATTTGCGGTTAAAGTTAATAATAAGCAAATCAATTAAAAAAAAAGTAATTTACTTTAAAATATTTTTAAAAATTTTGGCAAAATATTTGGCAACTTGATGTGATATATGACATTATTATTATTATTTTATTATTACTAATCAAAGGTTCGTCTTAAATATGGCGAACGGTAACATAATATATTTACAAGAGCACGGAATATTTTATGTTTTGGAATTTCCCAACTTCAATTTTAATATCATAATACTCATTATCTTCCAATATTTCAATATAATTTTGGCTTAATTTCAAAAAAAACTGTGATGACATCATTTTTTTTTAAAAAAATTCAGACGTAACTATTTCTCTAATATACTGCCAGTCGTAAACTGACAAATAAAGGTGTTTTTAATAATAGATGAATATTCATTCTAAAACACAATGAATAAATTTACTTAATTCACTGTTAAAATAATATTTATAATCTCATCAATTACACGGGTAGGGATTTTAATCTATTCAAAAAAGTTAAATCTATTTTAGAATAGATTAATCGATCCACACCGATTTTTTTTTATGTCAAGTTTTTTCGATTATTTCGATTTTTTAGTTTTAGGTTCAAACAATTCGCGGCGCAGCGATCAAATAAAATCTTGAGCTTCTTATCTATTCGAATTTGTTTTACCTCAAATGTGTTAATGTCTGAAATGCGCAATTGAGATATCCCAAACGTGAAGGTTGTTTGGGATATTCGCTTGCCCGAAATGCGCATTTATCCCAAATGCACGTTGTACATCTCAGATATCCAAATGCCAATGTAAAGTTTGTTTACATTTTTATTTACAATTTAAATAAAATAAAGTTTTAAAATACCGAACGATCTTTCGCATTTGGGATATCCCAATTGCGCATTCTTATTAGGGATATCCCAAATGCTTATTTCGGACATCAACGCATTTGAGGTACAACAGATTCATAAAAAATTATTTTTTTTGATTAACTCATATTTTTTAATTGAATGATCACGTGAAATCACTTTTAGCCAATAAAACTGACAAATTTCGATGCGCCCCTAATTTTGTTTACAAAGTTCTCATTGTCTGAAACTTCAATTTTTTTTAACGTAAAAAAATTGTCGAATAAAAAATATATTGAATGGTTAGAAAAATCTATTGCTAATAAATATGTCAACCATTTGAATACTCTGAATTTCAAAGATTTTCAACTAATAGGAAATGGCTCATTTGGAGAAGTTATGCACGCTTATTGGAAAAATTAGGGCTGTTATGTTGCTTTGAAATCTTTTAATAAAAATAAAACGACACTGAAGAATATTGTAAAAGAAGTACAAATATATATTATAATTATTTAAAATAAGATTTATTAATTAGGTAAAATTTGTTCTAAATGCCATATAGATAAAATTACATATGGAAGTCGATTTCATTAAAATATTATATGAATTTTTTGAATCACAAGCGAAGAAACCTTTAAAATGAAAAAAAATTTCAAGGATCAACATTATATTTCTAAACTTAATTTAATTTTATTAATTGAATAATTAATTAAATTTATATTATTTTGTTTCTTATGCCTAATTAAGTTGTTTTCTAAAAAAGGATCAACTAATTAAAATTTTAATTACTAATATATGTCATAGCGGATAAAAGTTTAGCCAAAATTACTATGACGAATTTCGATGCGCACCCAATTAAACTTAAATTCTCCTTGTCCAAAATTATAATTTCGGAACTTGAAATTTTTTTTAAAATAAAAAAAATGTCGAATAAAAAATATATAGAATGGTTAGAAAAATCTATTGCTAATAAATATATCAACCATTTTGAATACTCGGAATTTCAAGATTTTCAATTAATAGGAAATGGTGCATTTGGAGAAGTTATGCAAGCTTATTGGAAAAATAAGGGCTGTTATGTTGCTTTGAAATCTTTTAATAATAATAAAACGACTCTGAGGAATATTGTAAAAGAGGTAAATATATATTATCATTATTTAAATAAGATTTATTAATTAGGTAAATTTGTTATAAATGCCATATAGATAAAATTACATAAAGAAGTCAATTTTCATTCAAATATTATACGAATTTTTGGAATCACAAGCGAAGCTACCGGTAAGTTTTAGAAAAGAGGATGTAAAAATTCTTTAAATATTTATTAATACGTTTAAATTATACAGCAAATGCAATGAAAAGACACTCTTTAGTCTTGGAATATGCCGATAGTGGCACTTTATATTCATATTTAAAAGAGCATTTCAAACTCCCTATCAATTCTTAATTGCAAAGATACTCCTATAATTAGTTTGCCACCTTTACCCAACTTTTTAGAAGAG
>CAJVPP010002492.1:0-14641 GCA_910592005.1 Funneliformis mosseae
ACCAAAATTGGGCTAGTTACATAATGACGATCTACCGCAGTAAAAATTGTCATTTTTTTTGCACACCACTGTATATACTTTAAAAATATACATATATAGTTTTTCATAACAAGTAGTTTATACTTATATAATTTCTAATACTATACATATATGAAAAATTATATCATACATATATTATTAATCATAATGTACAGTTTATATCTAACTAATTAAACTAGTAATTTAAAAAATTAAATTTAACTTTTAAATAATTTTAATATTATGGTATAATAGTTATATATAGTTAAAATTTTAATTTTATTAAATTTTAATAATTATTAATAAAGTAAAACCTCATATTAAATAATTTTTATAAAAATAATTTTATAATAAATTAATAGTAATTTAATTAAATTAAAATAAATAATATATAAAAAATTAATTATTTTAGTAATCTATAATATTATTAATAGCTTTTAGAGTAGATATATCAGCTATAACTATTTTATAAATCTTAAAAGTTATATTAAAATCTTTCAAATATAGACTAATTTTTATAAAAAATAATAAAAATAATAGTAAAATCATAATTTCTAAATAAATTATTATTAACTCTTATCTTTTAAAGTATAAATTAATTAGTTATAAAATATTATAAAAAAATTATAATATTTTAAAATTTTTAAAATTAATAATTATTAATATATAACAATTTTTTAAAATAAAATTTAGTTTATTAGATTTATTTTATTAAGGTCTATTAAATAGTTATATTTTATATTTCTAAGATTAATAAATAATAAAATATATAAATTTAAATATTTAATATTTTTTATAACAATTTATTATATATTTATTTTTAAAATATCACTAATTATATTTTTTTTTGAATTTTTACTTAAAAAATATTATAAAATTTATTATAAAAATATTAATTTTTAAATATATTATTTAAAATTATTATAAATAATTTTAATTATTAAATAAAATTACAAGTAAATTTAGATAAATATATTTCTCACTTAAAGTAAAACTAGTTATTCCTTATTCTATCATACAATCATATAATTATTATAATATACTAAATAATAGTTATAATATATTAATTATAAACTTTACTCAATTAGTTCAGTTAATTAAAATTAGATAATTTTTATTTTTATCTTAAAAATGTAGGTTTATTTATGTAAACTATTTATTTATATCATTATATTTATATTATTTATATTATTTATTATTTATGTTCATATTATTTTTAGTATTTATGTAATTTTTTATAATGTATGATTAACATTTATTTTATAAATATATGAAAAGAATTAAAAATTAATTTATTATTATATATTAAATAACTTTATTTTAAGAATAAGTACTATAATAATGTTTATTTCTTTTACAAAAACTATACTTATAATTTTTATCAGTTATTTTGCTTTTACTTTCACTTTGATAAATAAATTTAAATGTTTCCTGCTGGTTTCTCTTTTAATTGATATTTTAATAGATTTAAAACTTGATTAGCATTCTATTCAGTTTATGAATAACTTAGATATTATTTATTATTATTTAATTTATTAAAGTTTTTTTTTCTGATCTTTTTTTATTTTTTATTTTATTTTTTATTTTTTATTTTTATTTTAATTCACCCTTTCCTTTTTTTTCCTCTCCCTATTTTTTTATTTTTTTTGTATTTTTTTACTTTTTTTATTTTTTGTTTTTATTTTAATTCTCCTTCTTTCCCTTAATCTTTTTTCATTTTTATTTAATTCATTCTCCTTTCCCCTATTTTTTTTTTTTTTTTTTTTATTTTTTTTATTAATTTTTCCAATTTTTAGTTTTTTATAATTTTTTTATTTTTTTTTGTATTTTTTTTCATTTTTGTTTATAATTTTCCTCTTTTACCCATCTTTTTTTCTTTTTTTTTTTTTTATGATTCTTCTCTTCAGTTTTTTTTATTTTTTTTATTTTTCATTTTAATTCCCTTTTTCTCTATCTTTTTTATATTTTTACTTTATTTTTTTTTATTATTTTTTTCTTTTTTTATTTTATATTTTTTTATTTTTGTTTTTAATTTCTTCTTTTTCCACCTATCTTTTTTATCTTTTTCTTTTATTTTTTTATTATATTCCCCTCACTTCCTTTTTTTCATTTTTTCATTTAATTTTTTAATTGAAATTTTTTATTTTAATATTTTATTTTTCATTTTTTAATTATTTCTATTTTTCATTTAATTTTAATTTTTTTTGTTAAAATTTAGAAGTTAATTTAAATTTGACTTAAAACTTGATTTGAATTTAACTTAATTTGAATAAATTCAAGTCAAAATTGAGTTAAGTTAAAATTAAGTTAAGTTAAATTAAGTCAAGTCAAATTAAGTCAAATATAAAATTTATATAACTTGAGTCAAGTCAAGTTGAAAGATTTTATAAAATAAATTTAACTTGACTCAACTTAACTCATTCAGAACTTTAAAAATATATTATTTACTTTTTAGCTGATTTGAACTATTTGATTAGTATTAATAATTATTAATTTTAAAAGTTTAAAAATACTATTATTAAATATATTATAATATAATAAATCTAAAAATTTTATTTTATACTAACAGTTTAAAAAATAATAAATTAATTATATAAAATTATATAAAAATTATATACTGTATATAAATTACATATACTAGAAAATAGAAACTATTATAAGTTTGAAGCAAATAAAAATTTTCAATGTAATATAAGATAATAGGCAACATAAGGTAATATGTAACTTAATACTAGTAATATTATAAGTTTAGTAATTATATAATGAAAAATTATTAAATACTATATTAATGCTATTTAGAAAAATAAAAATAGAAAATATTTTATTATTTATAATTGTAAATAATTGTAATAAAATTATAAAATATAATAAAATAATTATGATAATAAAGAAGTGTAATAATAGATAAAAGTATCAAATATAAAATATAGATATTTAATAAGCTAATTATAATATAATAATATGCTATATTTCTATTTTTTTGTGTAATCACATAAAATAGCTATAATAGAACTTTTTTAATATATAACTATTGAAACAATTAAAGGTTATAATAAATAATAAAACTTTCTATAATAGTATCCTTCAAAAATGCAAGGTCAAAGAGAACAAAATATTTGAGTAATACAATATACATATTGCAAAATAATATGAAAAATCTAGTAAAATAAAGTAAGGAAAGATTTAAAAGAATAAGAAGCATGATTTGTATATGATCAAAGCTGAAAATGCATAAATTAACAACAAAAACTGAATAATAAAAAAAAATATTTAAATAATTTTTATAAGTAAAGAAATCATATGATTAACTTAAATAATACAAATTCACAACAGAATCAAGATAAGAATCTGTAGTAAAAAACTTAAAAATAATGCAAATATATATTAAACAAATTTCTATTCCTATTAATGAACTTAATAAAGCTGAATAAAATCTTTTATGAAAATTTCACAATAAGATTGATAAATTCAAGTATATAATTTACCTTATATATAATAAAAAATTTCTATTCATAATATTTGTAATAAAAATGAATTCAAATGAAATATTAATCTTAAAATTTCAGCAGAAAATAATATAAATCTAGATAAAATACTTAAAGAATTATAAGAATTTATAGAAATTAAAGAAATGTTAATCATATGAGTTTTTCTTATAATATCAGCATATAAACTTTAAAAAGGATAATACAGATACTATAGAAATATAATCAATTTTTCTTAAAATATATGAGAATTTATAATTCATCCTTCTCAACATATTATTATTAAAAGTGCTTATTATATATCATTAATTTGCAAATAACTCAATAGTATTTAAACAGTTCAATATATATCATACTAAAATTGTTTATATATTGAACTAATTAAAAAAAAATAATCTTTATTCTAATAATAATATTATTAATAATAAAATTTTTTAATCATTATTTGTTAATAGTTCTATTGATAACTAGTTTAAGAAAACTTAAATAAATGCTAAAAACTTAAATAAAAAAAATGAAGATAATATGATTATGTATATCTTAATCCTATTTTTACTTTTAACTTATAGTAAAAATATTGCTATTCAAAATATCTCTAATTACATGTAAAATAAAAGTAATCTTATAAAATAATCACAAATTATTAACAACCCTATCAACAAATTTCAGATTTCAGAATATATTGCATGTGTATTTCTAATTTTATATCTATTAAATGCATAGATCTTTATATAGAATAAATTATTAAGGTCTTATCTACTAAATACTTTAAGCATCTGCTTTTATATAAAGATAAAAGATTTGTATAACATTTTTATTAAGCAGTATTTCATATTGAATTTTCAGATAAGATAATAAAGATTACAAGAAAGAAAGAAACAAAGGTTAACTAATGATAAATGATAATTATAGATATTCAGAAAAGAATCATTCAAAGTCATAGTTATTTTGCTGATAGAATCATATAATTAATAAAGAATTATGCAAATCTTGGCAATTTTGTCATACATAACACAATTATTAAATATAATTAAATAAATAGACTTACAAGATTTTCTCTTCTTCATATTTAATACTACTGATTTGTATTAACCTAAACTCTATAATCTTATATCTTTTGATATCAATTATTAAAATATTATAGATAATCCTTATATTGCAATCTGATTTTTTAACAAGTATTTTAGAATTTTTTTAAGATATTATAATAAAATAATAGAATTTGGAGAATTATTAGTATAGATTTAAATAGTAATATTATGGTAGTATACATATACATAAGATCAGAAAAATATGAAATATATCTATAATAAAATGAAAGAAGATGAAGGAAAATGAAAGTATAATAAATAATGTAATACAATATCTTGATATTTTGGTTATTACAATGAATTTAATCTTATTCTTTAACAGTATTCATACTAAATATCTAGTAATAAATTATATGATAATTAGTAAAATTACATTAATTTGATCAACAAATTGTAATAGTATATATAATGCAGTTCTGCATATTGTATTTATATTAAAGATGGATAATGATATTGTAAATTTAAATATTCTAAAGAAAATATTAAGCATATATTTATTTATGATGATGGTTATGATTAGCCTAAACTTATAATAAAAAGAAATAATCTATTTATTAATCTGTATAATAGACTTTAATTGCAGAATTAGTAAGCTAATATTAACTTAAAACTGATTTTAAGTAAGCATGCAACTTTACAATATATCTCAAAATATGCAAGTAAAGTAAAACTATAATTTGTTACATTTTAGAGATACTAAACTGAATCCTAAATAATAATAAATCTAATAATATAATACTTAGTTCAGTTCAGAGCTGCTATTATATAATATTATAAAGTGTAATATTTTAACTCAAAAAACTTGCTATCTTCTTCTTGATTTTTTCCTTTATTATTCAAATCAGTTATATGTTTTTTTAAATCTTAATAATAAAGTAGTAAAGTGAATTTATAACACTAAAGAAGGTAAAGATTCTGAGATAATAAATAATTCAGAATAGATAAAAAATTATCCATAAAAATATATTAGAAATGATCTGTTAAATTAAGAAATTTATATTATTTAAGTTCTACTTAATTCATAAATTAGTTAAAAATCAATGAATTAGGTGTAAAAAGAAAAATATTATACATATATTTTTATGCTTATCATTATTATATAAGGTTTTCAATAAAAAAAAATTCTGCTATGTAAAAGTATTTTTTTATATTCAACTTTAACAATTAACTGAAAATAGTTCTATAGTATAGTCAACTCTATATGATCACTATATTGAAAGATTAATGTAGATCTAGCTAATTTAATTAAAATACTTATAAATAATGAGAAAAGTAGAATAGATAAAGATGATAAAGAATTATTTAAAAAAGATATGTAGGATGAATTTTAATCTGATTGGATGATTTGTACAGAAATGAAACTAAATACAGTCATCAATTATAGTTCTAATCTAGAATTACATAATATATATCAGAATCATAATTAAATTAATAATAATAGGCAATGATACTTCAATACAAAAGCTGATAAATTTATTAATAAAGCTTTTAATACTAGACTAAAAAATGCTAAGAATAGAGAAAATGAAAGTTTAAATGTAAATTATCAGACCTTAAATAAAAATAGATAATAGTATTTAACAGAATAGAGTCTTATTATAATAGCATTCTTATAGATTATCAAGCTGAACTATTAAGAATTATTATAATAAAAACTGCAGGAATTGAAAAAACTTACCTTATCAAAATAATTTAAAATAGACTTTAAGAGATAATAGAAATTAGGTCAAAGTTACCTATAGTAATAATTATACTAATAAGAGTTATAATCTTCAATATAAATAGGATAATTATTCACTCAAATCTTTCCATTCTAATAATTACCAATAATAAAAATTTTAAATATAAAGTAGACATAGTTAAAGTAGTTATAGGATAGATTAAAAAAAGTGTAATACATTATAATTAATGAGAAAAGTATAATTAAATATTAAATATTTGCGTTAATTAATATAAAACTATGGTAAACTTTTTCTAAATATAATAATGAATGTTTTAATAACAGATCAGTTATTATAATAGATGACTTTAATCAGTTTTCATATACTTGATCTTTCTATATATATTAATAATCAATAAGATATATTATCTAATAATAAAACTATAGTATATAATTAGTTTTAAGGCTTAATATTGTATAATAACAATCTAGAAATTTTAAAAAATAATAAAATTTTAGAAAATTCTTCTAAAACTATATAATAGTGAATCTATTTTAGCTAATTGAAAGATGATCACATGAATTGAAGATAAACAAAATATAATAAATTCTCTAATGTTATATTTGTTTTAACAAGTTAATATAGTCAATATAAAACAACTTAGATCTTTAAATTTATTTGTACTAAAATTCAAGCTTCATATATAGGTGGTAAAGAAGTTAAAATGATGTAATACTGTTAACGTGTAATTCTTGTGAATTACAACTATTAGACGGGGTGTTCAAGTGGTTATTCTTTTTAATTAAGTAGTAATCTTTCAACGGTTGTAGCTTTAATTTAGACGATTTATCAAAAGTATTTATATGATTACAGTGAGTTACAATTCAACAGATTGCCAATAAATTGTATTTATAAATAATGTGTATATTTATGAGTAAAATAATAAAATAAGAGAAAGAAATAAAAGAAAATAAGAAGATAAGATAAAAAAAGAAAAGAAACAAATTACTAAAAGTAAAATGTAATGCAGTAGGCCAGTTGCTTCTAAAACTACTAAAACTAACTTATCGAGTTCTTATCTGTCTTTCTTTACATGAACTAAAAAGCTATCTATTTATATAAAATAATTTACATATAAAGATATAACTAATATATCTACTATGTCAACTATATCTAATATATCAACTACCATATCCTTTCAATTTTAAGCACCACTTTTTTGAGGGAAAACTTTCACTAAAGTTTGGGATAGTACTTAAATTCAGAAGTTTTTTTAATTTTTTTTTGTGCTTCAAAAAAATTTTGTATTACATAAATTTATATAAATTCAATTTTACTCTATTTTACATATATTTTTTTCATACGTAATGCCAAAAATTCAAAGATCATCATATTCTACTAGTAAAAAGCTTAAGATTTTGCAATATGCAAAAAATCATGGTCAAAGAGCAGCTGCACGTCATTTTTCTATTGATCATTCAATGATTTCACATTGAAAAAAAATAGGAAGATAAACTCAAATCAACAAAAGGAAAAATTGACGTATTAGTACAGAAAGAAAAGTACAATATCCTAAAGCTGAAACTAACTTAAAAATATGGCTTATAGAATTTTGAAAAGATGATATTGCAGTGACTTCTAAATGGTTAAAATTTATATGAAAGAAATTTTAATAAAAGAATTTGCTCATGTTTATCCAAATAGTGAAAATTTTCTTGCTTCAAAACGTTAGTTTTATGATTTTCTTAAAAGAAATGAATTTTCTCTATAACGTAAAACAAAATCAGCCAAAAGCTTCCTGCTCACCTTAATAATAAACTTTTGGAGTTTTAGCAATTTATTATTAAAAAATGAAAACAATTTGAATATGAACTTTGTGAAATTGAAAACATAGATAAAACTCCTATTTATTTTGATATAGTTGAAAACTTAACTATAGAAAATCGTGATGCTAAAACTGTGCAAATTCGAACAACTGAGAATGAAAAAAATCAGTTTACATGTATTCTTACGGTTCTTACAGATAGTACAAAATTACCACCAATTGTCATTTTTAAAGGCAAGCAAATGTCAAAAAATTTATCTTCTGGAATTATTATATTGATGCATTCAAAAGGATGGATGGATGAATCTGGAATAAAAACCTAGTTTGATAAGATTTGAAGAAAAAGGCCAGAAGGAAATAGAATCAATAAACAAAGATCCCTTCTTGTTATGGATAGTTTTGAAGGTCATAAGACAGATGCTATAAAAAAAATTGCATTCGATGAAAATACTAATTTGGCAATCATTTCTAGTGGTCTCACTTCTATTGTTCAGCCGCTTAATGTTTATTTTAATAAACCATTTAAAGATAAACTTCGTGAAAAGTGGAACATTTGGATGAGTTCAGGTTAATTTTCTTATACTAAAAGTGGAAATTTAAGAAAGTCTGAATATAATATTATTTGCAAATGGATACTTGAGACATAGACAGAAATTCCAAAGGAAATGATTATAAAGTCATTTAAAAAATGCAGTATTAGTAATACAATGGATGGATCAGAAGACGATTTATTTAGACAAGATGAAAAAGAGGAGGAAATTGATGAAAATGAAAGAAAAGTTATAGATATAGATAGTGATTCAGCTGATGAATTAGATAAATTGAAAGATGATGATGAATTGTAAAATAAAATTTTATTTTGAAATAAAATATGAAATATAATAAAATTTTTTCAAATTTGGATGGTGTTTATTTTTGTTTTTCAAGTTTTTGTGCGAAAGTTGAGGTGGTACTTAAAATCAGGTGGTACTTAAAATTGGAAGGATATGGTATATTTAATATGTCAACTATGTTGAATATGTCAGTTACGCCACATATATCTGACATATCATATATATTATTTATGTTAATTTAGTTGATCTTCTGTACTATATAAGCTGCATCACATTTATTCGTTCACAATACATATAGTTAAACCTTAATATATCAATATTCTATATATTGATAAATATATGTATTGATAAATTTTTATTGTTCCATTTTATAACTAATAAAAAAATCTCAATATACTGATATTATTTAAAATTTTACGATATATTATATACTGATATTTATCTTTTGTCTTTTATTAGTCCAGAGCGTAGCAAAGGATTATTATAGTTTAGGCTCGGTAATACAAAATATTGTTTTGTCTGCCTGCTTGACCTATGAGACGATGACGTTAAGTTACTGTGTTTGTCAGTGTTGCTCGTGATCATTTTCCAAATCTTATCAAATTTATTTAAAAACTTTTTGCATTAAAAAAAAAGTTTGCTTTATATTTTTTTTTTATTATATTACCATTTTTTCTGAAAAATGTAAATTAAAATAATATTTTGATGCTTTGTTTCTATTTTTTTTAACGCTTTGTACTGTTATGTTAAATTATGTCTTCTTCTAATATTAATGAAACTAGTGTCCTTCTTTGAGCTTCCTTTCTTGTAACCTTTGCAAGTTCTTTATACGAAGTAACCTTTTGAATATGAACTGTTTGAAGAAGATATCGTTTAGTGAACGGATACGTGATATTGTGATAAAAGAATTTATTTACATTATATTCCCAGAATATTTTCTCTATATTTCTGCTACATTTTTGCGTCTTTCACGCTCTAGACTTTATAACAGCCCTTGCCATTCCCTAATAATAATCTATTATTATATAGATTAATTGCTAAAAAAATTAGGTTCTGAGAATTTTTTAACAAAATTGAAATTTTTATTGCATTTTAGTTTTTGATGTTATTAGATTAAATAGCATTAAGCTCGTAATTTTAGTCAAAATTTTTCAAAATCTGATTTTTCTAGAAATTCTCTTATATGTACTGATAATCTAAATTATACAAAAATAAAATTATTTAATTTGTTAATATATACATCTTATTACATATGTATGTATATAATAAAAAATATTTTTATATTATATTTCAAGAAAAAAGAAAAATCACTTAAGATTCAACTTAACAAAAGAAAAAAGTTATTTTAACACATAGATAAAAGCATTTACTCTATTTAAATTTTGAAAAAATACTATGACTTACTCATAAAGAACTTATTGTCATATATAAAATTAAGCAAAATACCTTTTTTGATATTTTAAAAAAAAAGATAAATGGCTACTTATGAATTCTAATTCTAAAGAAGCAAATAAATAAATAAAAAGTTACTTTACTTTTCACAGATAGAGAAGATTCTTGCAGTATATATAACAAATATACTTGCTATAGATCTTGTTATTAATGATAATATTTTATGTAAAAAGGTAAAATTTTTATATAAGGATTTGAAATTAATAATTTTACAGTTTTTAATAGATAGATTAATAAATTTAAACAATAATATCATTTAAAAAAATATGTTAAATAAAGTGAAATATAAAGTATACCATATAAAATTTTTGAAAATTATAATTTAATTGATATTTTTAATTGTGATAAAACAGGTATTAATCCTAAATTTTTTTAAAAAAATTTAAAATAATATATTAATATTTCTGTTTATTTTAGGATTATATTGAGATTTTAAACCTTTAAAACTTTAGTACAAGATTCACTTTCTAAAAAAAATCTAAAAAGCAGTTTACTTTTCTTCTTATATGTAATACAACTGGAACTAAAAAGTTAAAACTACTTTTTATCTATGCCTATTAAAATCTACAAATTTACATGAAAAAAAAAGATGAATTACCAGTTAATTATTACTGGAATTCAACTACTTAGATATAAGTTTCAATATGAAATGATTATCTTATAAGATTGGATACACAAATATGATTATAACAGTGCAACATTCTTTTACTTATTGATAATACCCTAGTATATATTATAGATAAAAATGTAAATTTAACAAATATGGCTATGCACTTTTTACTACTAAATATTATAGTTTATTTATAGCCTTATAATGCAGTAATTATCAATTCTTTTAAGGTTATTAAAATTTTTATTATTTTTTTATCATTTTATAAATTTGCTAATAAAAATATGTTAACATTAATTTTAAAATATTTAGGTACAATATCAGAAATTACTTATTAGAAATAGAATTGAAACATATGAAATTTCACAAAAATTAAATAAAGAAACCATTTTTTTTAAACATTCAAAATACTATTAATTTTAGTAAAAATGCTTGAAATTCTATAAGCTAACAAACAATTTTAATTATTGAAAACATACAAGAATATTTTTACTAGATGAAATAGATAATAAAATAGATAATAAAATTGAAAATCAAGTAGTTTGTGATAAAATGGAATTACAAAACTAATTTATCAACTTCTATTTGATGATTCTATAAATGTAAAAAAATTTTTTCATATTAATGATAGTTTAAAAGGTAATAAAGGATTAATTGATAATGAAATTATATCTATAATAAAATTAAATAATAATGAATTGAAAATAGATCTAAATGAAAGGTCTTTGAAAAAAATTTCAAAAAAGAAAGCTTTAGATAATCTTATTGCATTTTTTAAATATTCATCAGATGTTTCTATTAATCTAAATAAATAAGTATATTGTAAAAATTAAGGTATTAGATATTAAAATCACATATTAATTATTTAAGTAGTTAAATTAAATAATTTTGTTAAAATTTTATAATAAATATGTTATAAATTCTCTATATATAATAATAATAATATAATAATGAAATATCAATAATTATATTAGTAATAATCAATTAATATATTTTTATTTTTTAAAAATTTTATTTGATTCATTTTGGCTGGATTATTTAATAGTAATTAGTAAAATTATTTAATAAATAATTTAATTTTAAATATTAAGGTAGAGGAGATTGAAATTTAATTATAATATAATAAATATGTTTGATATATTTAATATTTAAAATAGTATTAAAAGATTTAAAAAATTAAAAATAATCATAAAACATATAAATATGATTTTATTAATTAAGCTACAGTTATATAATAAAGAAAAATTTTTATATATTAATATTGATTAACATATAATATAAATATCAGTACATAAAATTTTTTATAATATACTGATATTTTGATCTATTGATAATTTCCTTCAAACTAGTAGCATTAGTACATCAAAATTTGACTGTAGTCTTAAAATACAACTATTACTGGTAAGAGATATATATATTATACTAATCACAAACTTTTAAACTGAAATCAGATTAGTCAATAGTTTAAAAGAAAATATCTAAAATATTTTATTTAAAAAAGACTAAAGATTACCTTCTCTACTTATAGCAATTTTTGTCTCCTTTGAAATTTATATAAGTCTCACTATTATTATATTAGAAGGTATTAGAGTTATCCTAATTGTACTTATTTAACTTATCTAAAAGAGTAACTCTAAAATAATATATTTACATCTTCAACTTTTAGTTCATTTTGTATAAGTAATAACTGTTTACAAAAATCAGAGTCTTATTTTACAAGAAGTTGTAATAGATCTTAGTAACAAAGAATTTACAGTTAGTTTTTCCTTTATGATAGTGTCTCAGATCTGTATCTTTAAAAATCTTCTTTTTAAATTATTTAACTTTAAGAGCAGATTAAAGACTATAAAAAGTTGTAAGAAAGAAAAGATGAAAAAGATTCTTTAGTTTTTCTTATATATAATTAAAGCATACAATTGTAATAAAAATTAAGATATATTTGTTTTAGTGAGAAAAAATAGTTTTTTAAAGATATAATCAATAAGATATATAATTATGAATAAAAAAAAAAAAGTATATAAATATAAAAAACATTTTTATTTAATTTTTCTTTTAATAGCATATAGTTATAAAGTACATAAAATACATAATTTTAAACAGTTAATTAAAAATTAAAGGGTTTAATTTTTTTAATTAATTAATCATATATAATTATATAATTAAGAAGAAAATTCAAATATAGCAATTTTAATAATATAAAAAATATTTATTAATCAGATTATTTAGTTTAGTGATATAATAAAATATTTATTTTTTTATATAATAGTTAGTGATATAATAATAATAAAAATGTTTATCAAATAGATAAGTATGAATAATATAACATAGCAGAATAAACAAAACTGTTTTTTTATCAAAATCCTAAATATATAATCCTATGTTTAATTCTAAACAATAAATTACATATAAAATATATTAATAAAAATGCACAGTTCTTTTAAAAGTAATGGCAGTGAGAATATTGTTTCTTTTTTTAATTATTGTATTTTCATTATCTTAATTTAACCTATAGTTTATTAATTTAAATTAGATATTAGAATATTTATTTAAAAAACAAATAAGGGGACTTTTATATATAACGTAATTATAGGTTACTATAGGACTGCCTTCCCAATAAGATTATAGTATCACATGATAAACACTTTAACCAATCATCATTAAGTATTACACAATTATTGATTACTATCAAATTACTGTGCATTAGATAGCTGCTCATTTTATAATGTATCTTAAGTGAATTATATTTATTATTGCATTATAATCTGTTGTATTTTCTTAAGAATACTGAAGTACAGACCTCGCCAAAAGTTTCTAAACACTTTTTAGCTTAATGTAAAACTTAAAATTTTAAAGTTTATTAAAAAAATTTATTAATTTATTTATTAATGTATGATATGTTACACATTTGGTACTAAATAATTAGTATTTGATCAGGCCTTTATTTGCTTTATCACAGTTCAAATTCATGGTGATAAATTGCTTCAGCCAGTTTTGCTGCGAATCTTTAATTAAGGATAGTTGATCAGAACGAAGCCTCAAATTAACAGTTTTGATGTCATCCATTCTTTTTAAAGTTCTAAATGCTATTAAAAATTCATAACCAATATTTGTGACAATAGCCCGGTAACTATCGCCATATTGATGGCAAAATATATACTATCGCATTGTTCTTTAAATGTTTTCGTGATTTTCAAAAGGTAAATTTTATTTTGGTTAAAATTAAAATAAATAAACCAAACACGCTTTTATTTAATTTTGATTCAAGCAAATAAGGTTAGATACATTATATGACCATAGTATTATACAGTTATATGCAGTGATGTATATGGAACAAAGTCTGACATATAGATTTGGACATAGGACATTTTGGGATATGTCTCAATATCCGTGTCCCATAATGTCCTAGCTTATTGATTGTTATACGGACATGTCCCACTAAAATTTTAATTTTAGACATGTCCCAGTTATGTCCTAACCAATCAATTCTTATTTTTTTATAAATTAGATAAATTTATAGATTAGATTTTATAAAAATTTATTTATACATTTTCTTTTGATTTTTATTTGAATTTTAAAATGCCTATTTTATCAACAGTTTTAGATAAATATATTGTTAAAACAAAAGAAAAAATTAATTCAAGTAATCTTAAAATTTATTGTAAATGT
>CAJVPP010002493.1:0-14637 GCA_910592005.1 Funneliformis mosseae
AGATGTTGATGAAGATAAGATGATGAAGGGAATTACAATGTTGAAAGAAGCAGCAAATGGCGGGTTAGCTGTGGGTCAAACATTACTTGGTAAATTTTATGAAAATGAAGGAAATTATAAAGAGGCTGTTAAATTTTATTATGAGGCTGCCAAGCAAAATCGCGGATATTATAGCCATGTTGCACAATATCGTCTAAACAAATTGGATGATGAAAACCATGTTCATAAAGATGAAAATATTGCAGATATTAAAAAGTTGTATAAAAAAGAATTAAAATATTACTATCATGATAATGAGGCTATTCTTGAAAATGTTAAATAGTTAAATTATCATTATAAATTGTAGCGAGTAAATATGGTATATTATAGTTCAGCCAGATAGGATCATGCCAATTTTATTGCATCAATATTTATTATAATTATTCTATATAAAATATGATTATACAATAACAAACCAATTAATTTTAAATATACTACTTCTATCTAACTTTATATAGTATTACACATTTTATGATAATTTTATATGCAAATTAATATTTTCCAATACTCCCGATTCTAATAATTCCTGTAATTGTGCGGGTTTTATTTCAATTTCAACTTGATATTTAGATTTTAAAGGTATTTGAGAAGTATTAGCTTCTATAGACATAATATTTTGACAGTTGGATTGCTTAAATACTGAAAGAAAATAATGTTTACTAAGAAAATGTTTTATATAATTATTTGTTAAGTAACAAAATAATACCTTCTTTTGCAGTTATAAATGTTCCATTTACTTGTACTTTATTTATATTCATTGAGTTTATTGGAGAAATATTATCAGTTGCTATATTTGAATAATTTTAATATTAAATAATTGGTTAACATTAAAAATAGAAAAAATTTGAAGAATTTACATGTTTTTTTTTGTAAATTTCACTTGTTAATAAAATCATCATATCTAGTTGCTGCTGATCATGAGAAAGAATATAAGGTTGAAGTCCTTAGTCAGATTTATGACAAATTGATATCTAATGTAATCTGTATTTTGACCATGATGCTGTAATGCTTGAACCATAATTTTTCTGCCTGTATGATTTGTAATCTTCCTATTATCAAGATTAATCTCTGTTATAACACAAATTTCTTTTATCAATTTCTTTAATTGTACTTCACCAATATGATAATATTTAAAACAGTT
Organism: Funneliformis mosseae; assembly: GCA_910592005.1. Taxonomy (NCBI): domain Eukaryota; kingdom Fungi; phylum Glomeromycota; class Glomeromycetes; order Glomerales; family Glomeraceae; genus Funneliformis; species Funneliformis mosseae. Next base: position 1,181 of record CAJVPP010002493.1, read on the forward strand.
TCCAGTTTGAAAAGCTATATAATAAAAAGTTAAACAGAATAAACAACTTTTATAAAATTAATATAGCTTTAATTTACCTGTTTCTTCTTCAACTTCTTGGAAATAAAGATTAAGTTTAGCATTAATAGGTCATAAACTAATATACCTATCATAATCATTTATTAATATTAAATTATTAGAAAGAATTAACTTTTTTCCTTTTTTATGATGATTAGTATTAACTCTTTAATTAGCTTTTGATCTAAAAATCCAAATATCAAAACCTCTACTAGACCTTTTTTAAGGTAATCTATCATTAAGCTTAAATGTTTACTATCACATAACCCAATAAGAATTGCATTATAAAAAAAATCTAATATAATAATCTTCTCAAAGTATTAATATTTATCTTTTGGTGATTAAAAATTTGAATAATTTCATTAACAGTTCGAACATCAGATCCTTTAGGTTTATTTAAGCCAAGATCATAAAAATACTTGATTATTCCATTAAAAACTTTTCATAAATTTAGAAAAAGAGATTCTTGTTGAATATCTACACCTTTAATAGCAGAATTATTAATTAAGTATTACCTAATTACTGCAATAGCTGCTTAAACAGAATTTGCTGAATATTCTTGGCCATTTTGTTATTTTTTGTAACAATATATTCTGATAATTGTTAGATCTATCTCAGTTTCTGTTATGATTTTATCAATTTTTCTAATAAAACCTATTTTTTTTGTGAAATTTTTCTAATAATGTTACCCAATTTTTAGTAAAAACTTTATATTATCTTATAGTATTTTTGTAATATTCTTTAAAATAAACAAGTTTACTTTTAGAAAAAAAAGAGAAAAATGAATAATTTATAAAACTAAAAGGTGTAAATTTATTTATAGTCTAAAAAAAAGCTTATTTAATTTTAAAATACTATAAACTAAATGAAAGTTTATTTGAATGTAATAAAAAACTTATTTTTATTAAAAAAACTAACTAGGAATGATCTTAGAAGTCTTAACTATAATATTATTATCACATTGTAATGAATATGTTAAACATTTTTTAAAGTTTTACAGTTTAAGATATTTATTTATTCAAAGCCATACATATGTACATCTTGGATAAGACCTTTATCACACTTATTAATAAATGTAAATTAAATTATAAAAGATATATACCTAGTTTATAAATCATTTTTTTTTTTCTTTTTTTTAATAAAGTATTAAATATTTGAATTAACATTTTAGCCAGCCAAATTGTGAGAAAATTTTTACAAATTTCTTAAAATAAACAAAAATTGTTATAAAATTATATAAACATCCTTTTGCAATTAGTTATTGACTTTTCTAATATTTAGTAATAAAAGCAAAATTGTATAAATCAATAGAAATTATTATTTATATTAGAATAAAACCAATTTATTAAAATTAAATAATATTTTATCAAAATATTTATATTTTTATTTTTATTTTTAGATTAGTAAAAATAAAATTATAATTAATTAAAAAAAAGAATTACATTCTAAATTCCAAAAAAATTAGTTAATTAAATTGATTTTAATAAGTTTAAATTAATAAACTAATTTTAGTAAATCTTTTAATTTTTATAAATAATATTATTAAAAGTAATAAATTTTTATATATTAATACAATTTGACCTTCTATATAGTTATATAGAATCAAAATTGTGATTATAAAAAGTTATATAATGTGATTATAGAAGAGAATTTTTTAATAAGTTTATTATTTTAATATTAACTTGATAAAAATTTACTTATAAAGGAGAAATGATTATATAAAAAGTTAGCTTTATATCTTTAATAATCAAAATAAAAATAAATAATATTTTAAATAATATTATTAAAACTTAATATTCTTAAAATATTAATTTATCAATTATTTTAAAAGAAATTAATTGTATAATTAAATTATTTTTTTAATTTTATTAGTTAATATAATTATAATTTCAAAAATTTAGTTTATAATAAATTATTTTTATTTAACTAAATACTATGATTCTTTAATATTAAATTAAGAATTAAAATTATTGTTAAATTATAAATAAATATTTATAATTTATTAAATAAATATATAAATAAATTTATAAACTTTAAAATAATAATATTTTTATTATTCAAAAACTTAAATTCAATCCTTTATATTTTTAAAATATTAAAAGAAACATAAAAATTCATAAAACAAAATATTTTATTAAATAATTCAAAAAAATCTAAATTATTAATTGCTCAATTTATATTATATTATAATAATTATGAGAATATAATTTATTATAATTTATTAAAAAAAAAATTTAAATTAAAATATTAAATTAATAATAATTATTAAATTTTATTAAAATTAAATAAAAATTTAATATTATAATCAATTCTTTTTAAATTTATCTTCTTTAAATACATATACTTTATTTTTTCTAATATATAATAAAACTCTAAATCAGGTCAGATCAACCTGTTTACTGATCTGATCTGATCTGAAAATTCAGATTAGATCATTAGATTTTTAGATTAATATCATGTTAGGCTTATTATATGACCTGATCTGATTTAATAAAATTTAGATTATAGATAATAAATAAAATTATTTTAATTATTTTTTTTTTTAATTCAGTTTAATTTTCAGATAGTTACCTAATCTTAAAAAAGGTTTTTCTTTATTTAAATCAGTAATTTACAACATTTAAGAAAATAGTCAATTATACTTTTTAATTTATTTTTATTTTTTAATTTTTTATTTTTTTAATTACTTATTTTATTTTTTTATATTCTTTCCTTCTTAATCTTTTAATTTTTTATTTTTAATTATTTTCTTTTTTTCCCTCCCTTTCAATTTTTATTATTTTTTAATTTTTTTATTTTTTTATTTTTAATTATTTTTTTTTATTTTTTTTTGATTATTTTTTAATTATTTATTTCATTTTTTTCTGTATTTTTCTTTTCTTGTCTCTCTAATCTTTTTTTTTTTTTTTTATTCTTCTTTTCTCCTTCCAATCTTTTTATTTTTTTTTAAATTTTTTCATTTTTTCATTTTTTAATTTTAATTATTTTTCTTTTTTTCAATTATTATTTTTTTTAATTATTTTAATATTATTTAATAAAATAAATTTCTTTTTAAATCAAATCTGATCAAATAAATCTGATCTGACATGTTAACTGATTAAATTATAAATATCACAAATCTGTGACTTGTATTTTTTTTTACTCACACTGGAATGTAATATATTTTTATTTTATTTATCAATCCTATTATTGTATCATATTTGAAATAGATACACACGCTTCTACTTCTACTAAGCTGAAGTAGTTCAAAAATATAAAATAAATGAATATATTAATTTCTTACATAAGGAAGAGAACTCAGAAATTAGTGAAATAGCTATCAAAACTTTAGAAAAGAAAGGATTAATACTGTGATAACTATGTCTTTTTTAAGATAACTAAAGAAAAACTTCAAAGTTATAGAATATCAGATGATCCTGCAATAAATCTTATAAGACTTCACTAAAGAATGCAAAAAAAAAAGGAGTGCTCGTTCTTTTTGTATTGCTATTTGAAAGAAATGTTGGTAAAATATGATATTGACTCTAATGGTACAGAAACCATTCCTACAAATCTATGAAATTCAAAACATCAATAAGTACTTCAAACATTATATGAATGATATTTTATTCTAGATGAAGCATTATGAGTTAGTCATAACTAGTTTAAAATTCATATGTAATAAATACATTTTAACCATATTCTATAACTTTCTTCATATCATAGAAGAATTTTAGCATAAGACCTGATTTATGATATACTCTTTTGTAAAGAGATGCTCAATTAGAAGAATCTCAACATCAGATAGTCTGATATTTAGTGATAGGTGAGTAAAGTGTGATATTATTCACGCTTTGATCTAGAATTTTATAATGCAAGAATCATTTAAAAATCTAATAACAGTTAAAATCCTATCTTAACAACACCCCTATCAATTTACTATTAATCAAAGTTATAAAATCAATACATCTATTTATACCTACTTACTAAAGTGAACAATTTCAAGGGAAAGTTTAGGATCGTCTTAAAAAATGTTTTAGGTCTAAATGAACACAGTCCTCTTAATTTTGTAAATAAGTTACAGAGGTTAATAAGATGATTTACGAGTTATTTTTATTGAATTGTAAGCATAATACTAATAAAGTGAAAGAGGATCAGATGTTAGAAGAGTTCTTGAGATAATTACTAATATAGAAAATTCTATTTTATGGAATATTTAAAAGTTTTCAGCCATATTGTTTAGTTGTTAAAGGAGACATAGAAGTGTATGTCAAAAGTTTCATAAAGTAGGAAGAAATTGAAAAAAATAAAAAGAATAAATTTATTAAGCAATCTTACAAAAATTCGAATTAAAAATTAGGAATATATAGGCCTTAACATAGACACCTTGTCATTATTATAAACTTAGATTCTGATTTGCATTTATTTTTTATGTATTACATCAGCTATCATTGTATTAATAAAAAATAAACCTTAAAAATTTTAGAAAATTTGATTTTCTTAGAAAACTTCATAAACTTAATTCACAAAATAACTTCATAACCTACATATTTTTACTGATTTTAAATACTAACATAGTATATCAAAAATATTAGTGAGTATGCAGACTAAGGAAATTTTAGATTTATAGCCAAAATCATCAGATTTAAATTGAAAATGTTGAAGTTAAGATCAAATATGATAAGGCTATAGGTGAGATTGCTGAGTTAATACTAAGTATAATAAGACTAAGAGTAAGAATGTAAAGCTAAGAGCTGAGCTTCAAAGTAGAATTGATAAGTTAAAAAAGGATAGAACTATTAATATTGCTGAGAATATTAGGCATAGTGTTAAGAATGCTAGACTCAAGTTTAAAGTTGAAGTGTTTGAGGCTAGACTCTTAGCTAGAATTATAAAATTAGAGCAGAATCAGACATCATTATGATACTGATCTATTTTTTCAGCTCTCTTTGATCATCATAGAGTTTGTGACAAATGTAACATGAAGTAGAAAAAAATCTTCATGAGATAATTCATCTACTTGATCTGAAACCTAATTATTTGCATTATAACCTAGTATATAAGAAAAAAATCTTCAAAATATGATTTATTTGTCGATTTTAAGATCATAAAGAGTTCTTTCTTTTTTTGTTATAAAGGAAGGTAAGTTCTACCTGTTATTCCTTTTATTCGCTTCATGCAATATAAGCAAAAAAAAATCAAATATTACCTTACAAAAAATAGCCTAATCAAGGCCATTATATACAAATCATCCATTCTAGAACAATATTAGATTTATTTACCTTTTCTGATCTATTATAAGATAATATTTACATTAAATGAGATTTTAAAATGCTATTCATAATTGATGATAAAATCATTATATAAATATTGTATAATAAAAATTTAATCAGTAATAATTAAAAATTTATATTCTAAGATCATGCAGCGTTTACTTTGGTGAATCAAATGATAATATTGATTTTAGATATATTATAAGGTAAGTTAGTATTATTCATTATATACTTAATCTCATATAATTGCTAATCAAAACTTACCTTTTTGAGAATAACCAATTTACATCGATCGAATAAGAATATAACCAGTTATATAATAATAAGATATATGAATTAATGTTTGGATAGATTCTAAAAGAATAAAATCAAGATGCTATTCGTTTCTAGCTATATAAATGCACAAAATCAAAAAAGGCATATTACCTTTTCATAAAGAAAATTTTGATTGACATGTAAATTATCATTAGCGTAACATTTGCTGTCATGTATCACCTAATTTTTAAAATAAAATTCTTGTTTCTGAAGATTTTTAAACTTGCTTATATTGAATCCTCACAGATTATTTGCACTAATTCAGCATTTTATACTAGTTTCCGCTCAAAAGTTCTAGTATCAAAAGTTCTGACAAAACCCCTGATCTACTAGTATTAGTACTTCATTTCATAAATTCTTTATTCTATTTTTTAAGTGAATAATAAGAAATCTGATATTGATTTGAAATTTTAATGAAATAAGAAGCAATAATCAAAGATTTCAAGACTAATCAAACCTATTTTTATATATATATATTTTTATAATTTCCATAACTAATCACTGTTAACTTTTTTAAATAAAATAAGAAAAAAGGTGGATTAAGTTTTAATAGTAAAATAACCTTATTTTCTGATATTTTTACACAAATAACTCAAATAACTGTATTTGATAAGTATAATAATCCACTTCACATAAATTACACTGTATAATCAAATTGGAAAATATGCTACTTTTGGCTCTTTCCGCATCTTTTTCTTGCTGTTCCAGTAATATTATCCCGAAATTTTTTTGGAAATTGTTGTTCTTGTATAATAAATAACTAACAATTAAAGTTCTGAATAAGTCGAGTCAAGTCGAGTTTAAAGATCAACTCTATTTGACTCTCTTTTTTTGAGTTGAGTCAAGTCAAATTTATTTTATAAAATCTTTCAATTTGATTTGATTCAAGTTATATAAATTTTAAATTTGATTTAATCTAACTCGACTCGATTTTAACTCGATTCAATTTTAAAAAAAAATAATAAAAAAAAATGAAAGATTGGGAAGGGGAGGAGAACAAACAATTAGTTATCTTTCTTTTTGAACAATATTTTTATCGTTCAAGTTGAATGATTCGAGTCATTGTTCATCTTGAATGATAAAAAAAATTATTCAAGTTGAACGATTCATCATTGTTCTTCTTGAACGATAAAAAAATTATTTAAGTTAAATGATTTGTCATCATTCTTGAACGATAAAAAAATTCGTTCAAGTCAACTCAAGTCAACTCAAGTCAATTCGAATCAAGTCAAGTTTAAATCGAGTTGAGTTAAATATTTAACTCAACTTGAATTTGGCTTAACTCATAAATCATTGAGTTAAAGAAACATAAACTCAACTTGAATTTGGCTTGACTCACAAATCATCAAGTTAAAAAAAACATAAACTCAACTTGATTTAAACTTGACTCAGCTTATTTGACTTGTGAGTTAACTTGACTCATCCAGAATTCTACTAACGATCTAATTCTTTTACTGTAGAGCTTAATAGTATTAATACTGACTTTGGCAACAGAGGCTAATAAATTTTATTAAAGATCAATAATGCAACTAAAAGGCTTAATACTTTTGAAGAAGCCTGCTATAATGAGTTTAGCTCAGTTAATACTCTCTAAAATGGGTTGATTCAATACTTTACAATACTTGAAGATGAATTTAATCAACAGTGTAAATAACTACTCTGAGATTTTAAATTATTCGCATGCAAGTTCTTTCAGAAATCTATTATTGACTTATATCTTTTTATTACATATAATTATTAGAACTGTATTATTCATCTTGATTAAAGTGTTTGTAAATTATTTGAAAAAATAAATGTATATTTTAAATTTTTTTGTTTTAGAATATATTTAATATTTAATAAGTTTATATGTTTAAAATATTTACCAAATATTCTACTTGTTTAATATATTCTTCAAAATTTTTCACTTTAATTGTATTTTCATTGATAAATTAGATTGTATATTTATACAATCATCTATTTTATATTTAAATGAATAACAATTTTATTATTATCAAATATATTGATATTTTCTAAATTATTAAAATTTTCAATATCATATTCTAATTCAATTATATAATTTTCAAATTTATATAAAAAATAAAATTAAAAAATAAAACTAATAAAAGTATAATTAAATTATTCAACTTTAACTCAGAATTTTCTTTAGTTGATAAATTTATTAAAAGTTTTAAAATAAATAAAGATAATGAAATCAATTAAAGGATTATTTTTTTAAATCATATCATATTACTACTATAAAAAATTTATTAAAATTAAAATTGCAATTTAAAAAATTACCATTCTAATACATTACATATAATTTATTATTTTGAAATAAAATTTTATATTTATTTTCATTATTAATTTTAAAGAAAAATTCTTTTATATTAATAAATATAATAAACTAAAAATAGTAAATAATAGTTTTTTTCAATTTTGATCTCGTTTCTAATAAAGTAAAGATAAAAAAAAATAATCAAGTTAGATTTACAAGACAAAATTTATACATTTTTAAGAGTAAGGTCTTTTGCATATGATTAATTATTGACTTAGTAATCGACATGTGTAATATTATAAAAATAGTATAAAATTAGTATAACAGATTATTAGCCAATCACATAATCATATAATGCTATATTTTATTTCAAAAATAATTGTCAAATTTTTGACAAAATAATATTTTTTGCATTTTCACAAATTCTTATAATTTTTACAACTATAAATCAATACTGATGATTCAAAATGGACTCTTCGAAGATTAATAACTTAAATAATAATTTTTTATCAATTAAAAAGTCTAATAAATAAAGATATTTTTTTAGATGTAATCTTATTTGAAAGTGATTTAAGAAATATTCTAATACTTGCATTAGGGTTTTCTAGTTACATTATTATTTTTGTTTCTATAAAATACATCTACGATATCATTATGAGTTATATAATATATGTTATTATTTGAAATTATTACATGTTGCAATAATGCACTGATAATTCTAACAAGTTGTAATGCTTCTGTTATTACATCACAAATATCTGAATTATCTTTTTCCATTCTTTACAATTATTACAGTTTTAGCATTCTGAAATTATAGGATCATCTAGTCAAAGAAATGATTGATATGCTAGCTGTTGATAATATTTATATACTGTATCTGCAAATAATACCATTTCCATAACTTTTTCTTTCTTTTTATCCATTATAATATTTGGTTAGATAAATATTATAAATCTGTAAAATTGGAAAAACTTATAGAATAGGTTAATAATTAATAGATTAATAAATAATATATATTTTATAATATTTTAATATTAATATTTACCTTTCCTGTTCTTTACTTAAAATTGTTAAAAGTGTACAAATATCACTTTGTGAATAAAATAATATTGCTTTAGATTGTTATTCTGATCTTTCAGCTTGACCAATTTCTTATATATATCAATTATAAGACATTAGTAAAGTTATATAGATTATTAATGTAACATTATTTATATTTATACCTATACCAAAAGCTGAAGTTGTTGATATTATTTTAATAGTTTGATTTTTCTGATTTAAAGATATAACAGATTGTTCTTTGCTTGTAAGTTTTTCATGATACATTTCTATAATAGTTAGATCAAAGTTTTTTTGAAGTTCATTCATCATATTATTACATTCTATAATTATAGTTCTATAAATAATTACACATCCTTTAAGGTTATTTAGCAAATTAAATATAGCTTGGTAAAGTCTTTTTTTTAAGTTGATTTAGGTCTAACTTCTAATATAATTTCTAAATGATGAATAACTGAAGTTCTAATAATTTTCATATTAGACCTTTTTAGAATCAATTGTATAATTTCTATATCATTAGGTGAATATGTTGCAATTAAAGCTAAAACAGGTACTGTTAGAAAAGTGTATTTTAAAATTTCTAGTTTTTTATATGCATCTCTATTATTGAAATTAGTATATTATAAAAAATTTTTTAATTCTACAGAAAATAAAAGATTATCATAATCATGTGATGATAATTTCAAATATAAAGTAAATAGAAAAAATAAACAGACAGGTAATTAGTTTTTATATAATTTTTACTTACTGAAATTCTTTATAAGAAATCATACAATATGCTTCATCTATAACAAATTAAAGATTCTGAATATTATAAACATTTTGTACATAATTTGAAATTATAAATTTTCTATATATTTTTCTAATATGACAAATAATATCTGACACAATCCACTTGCGATTCTAGTAAAAATCTTTTCTTGTATCAAAGGTAGTTATTCTAAAGAGGCATATAATATTGCTATTGATATTCTCATTTCTATCATTTCTCACTTTTAAATAAAAAAAAAATTGTTTTAATTTATTATAATTTGTTATTAAAAAAAAAATTTAATATTAATTTACCATTTGATCATCTACTAATGCTTTTTAAGAAGTAAATACTATAGTTAATTCTTGTGTTAATATACTTGTAACTACATATATTAAACTCTTTCTTCTACTAGATTTTAATATAGTTAGTATATCTTGACCTGATAAAAAAGATAAAATACTTTCTTTTTACTTTATACAATATCCTTTAAAACTATAAAACTCAGTAATAATGTTATCTATTATATTATAATCTAAAATTGATTTAGATATTGATTGTTTATAATATTATACATTTGATATATAGCTAAATAAATTATGTTTCATTTAAATATCCGCATAATGCATATAAACTATTGACATATTTTTTTTAAAATAATTGATAAGCCATACATTTGAGAGATGATGAATTAAATACAGCTACTAATAAAGCAAAAAATGGTTCAAATTTATTATTGAAAAGTTCTTAAATTCGTAAACTATATGAAATCAATTTCTATATAATTTAATTATTAAAAATTAGAATTTAGAAATTAATATAATTAAAATATAATAATTATAAATAATCACCTGAGAACAATCAAAACTTTCTAATTATTTCTTTTGATCAATAATCTTATCAGCTCATTTTTTATACATGCTTCAATTGCTATTAAATTAACTTTTCTCTTTTGCTCTTTTTGTTTCCAGATATTAAATAGATTCTTTTCATCCTGATCAAAAAAATCTACCAAATTATTTGCTACACAAACTTTATCTTGAAGTTCTATAAAACTATTATTATTATAAATAACTGAAAATGCATGATGAACCTGAAATAATTTTGAATAATCAGTTTTTTTTTCTATATAATTTAATTTCAAATGATTAAATACTTCATTATAACTAATATGTATTGTTATTATTAAACTTTGATCTTCTTTAAGTTTTGTTATTTTTTTTAAAAATTCTAACAGACATATATATTGATTATTATCAATACTAATTAAATTGAAAGTTGGTAAATTCAAATCAAGATTCTTTACAATTCAACAAACTTCAGGTCAATATTTAGTATAATTCCCTTGTAAATGACAAATCACATCTTTAGTATGCATCTATACTAATTTATTATCAGTTGGAGTAGAAATATCTGAATTATTAACTCTTGTAAATGTTGCATAAACACATCTTATATAATAACTCATAATAGATTGTTCAAGATATTTCCAATTATGATCTGATGCTAATAATATTAATTAATTAATTATAATTAATAAATTAAATATCAATATTTAATTAATAAAATAATAAATTTATCTATTTTTGATCGTATAATCTTTGCTTTATATTTTAAATCTGCAAATATTAAATTAATAATATTTAATAAAGCTAAAGTTCTATTTGTAGAAAGGTCTCCATTTAATTTAATATTATATTTTTTTAATACTATTAAAACTTTTTCAATTATAATAATTAATATAGCATATTCTATTTGTTGCGAATTATTATTATAATTGCCTTTTTGAATAGTAATAATTTTTTCATCTTTAGTTGTATATTCACATTTTTTTCAACTATATAATAAGCTAAGATTAGATAATATCTATAACCTAAATCTGATATTATATTTTTAAATATTAAATAAAATACAAGTAATAAAATATTTTTAATAATAATATTAAATTTATAAAATTTCAATTATGATATACTAATAATATATTATAAATGCTATAACTAACCTTCTAATTTTCCATTAAAAATAAATTTTCTGCTAATTTATAAAGTTTCACGTATATAACTTCAATCATAATCAAATGATACTTCTAATAAATCTTGACCGTTATTTTGAAGCTTCTCACATATATTTACTAAAGCATTTTCAGTACTAGTATCTGCTGCTTGATATAAACTTTGAAAAAATTCTCCTTACTTATAAAATATTGCTGATGTCTACTTTATTTTGTAATCCTTAGTAATGCTAATATATATTATAATTCTTTTCTATTAACGTCTCTAACCAAACTAACAACTGCTAAATATTTAGAAAAATCATCTCCTAATCTTTCATTATAATATTTAGATTCATCAAAATATATTTTATAAATAATAGTAACAAAAATTCCTAATCTATTAGCTTTAATCTTAGTTTTGTGATTTAAAGGATTTATATTATAATAAGTAATACATAGTTGTTTTAAAATTAATTCTAAAAAAATACTAGTACTAACAAGAATAGTATAATCTAATTTTCTTTTTACGTAAGTTTTTAAATTTTTGATTCTGATTTATTATCGATTTTTTCACTAAAAATATTAAAAATATTTAGTATATTTTAAATAAAATAACAAAAATAAACAAACCTTATAAAATTGGACTCATCCTCTATTTGAGCTTAGTTTATAAATAGTTTCTAATGATTAACATAAATATATTTAGTTACTTTCAATTCTTTTTTTTCAAATATCTGTTTTTATAATTCCATTAATTTAACACTAAAGCTTGCACTATCTTATTTGATTCCTGCCATCTATTAATTACTATAGGTAATTCCTCTTTGATAATTCCTTTATTATCAATATCTTCAAAATATAAATCCTCTTGCAATTTTTTTAGCCTTCTATTTTACTTAATTAAGAATATTATCACGCTGATATTTAATATAGAATAATATTCTTTCTAATTAAAAGAAATTTGGATTATGTTATAAAACAAATCATCTAAGTCATTCCACATTTTCTTTGCAAGTTAATCCTAATAAAAATGGCACAGATCTTATTCTAAAATATTTGATATGTGATATATCTTTAATATGTGATTGTAAACTAGTTAGATTATCATATGCTATATACTAATATTATAAATTAGTAAAAGTAAAATCATTTGCAAAATTATTCCATTAATATAAAATAGTATTTTCTTTATTATACTATTCTAAGTCAAATCTAAAATATATTTCTTCTAATTTTATATATATATGGTAACTAAGAATTAAAGGTATAAAGACTTTATTATTAAAATTACTATCTATTCCAGCTATTTTAAGTAATAAATAAATGTTATTTGTATTATTAATGTTATTTTTATTAGGAAGTGTTGAATGTTGTGGTAGAATTTATAAAAATTGGTATCCTTTTAGATAAAAATAGTTCGACTAGGTCTAGAATACTTGTAACATTTAATATTAGCATCTAAAAGATATTTGGTCTATTTATTATTATTCTATTATAAAATATATATAATTATTAGATCTAAAAATAGAACATAGCATACCTGCATAAAAAATAAAAGGACATATAATAACCCTCAAAAGTATAGTCTTACTATTATATAAATGTCTAAGTAAATTTGTAAAATATCAAGCCAGACCGCTTATTTTCAAGTTTAACAAAATATCTTTTCATTTGTAATGCAGGCAAATTTGCCTGTGAACATAAAAAAAAGTATTAATTTTTTAATAAAAAATAAAATATTAATGTTAATAATATAATTATTATATAAAAAAT
>CAJVPP010002494.1:0-14632 GCA_910592005.1 Funneliformis mosseae
TTATATAGTATTATCTTTTTATTTGCTTAGATTAATATTAACTCTGTGTCTATCCCAAAAATAGATGGACCTACTTCTGGAAATCATAGAGCATGTTTCTTCAGAGCAGAAAATTGTTTTTTCGGGAACAGACCCGGGTACTGTCATAACATCTGTCACCTCACCAAGATCTCTCGAAACAATCCTTGCCGATATAAACCATTTTAATATCCTTGCTTCTTATAAAGATAGCTCTGAAGATAATGAGGATAATCCAGACCTTACACTCTATAATTTTAATGTTGAACATCTTCCAAAACCCTACAAAATCACTGCTGGTCTCATTAATGAAGTAACCTTTTCGAAGAAGCATCAAAAAAAATGAGAACAACAACAAAAGCGAGGTATAGATAAGGAGGTTTAACAGAGGAAACAAGCAAAAGAAAACCGGGAGCGAGAGACTCAGACTAAAAGGGTTTATGGCAAAATATGTGCGCAAGAACGGAAACACATTTGTGCACATATTCAACTTCCTTCAAATTCACCAAAACCTACGCTGATCCAATGCATTGGGCATTGGCAAGGGGTTAATAGTTGTATAAAAGGGTATGCTAAACGAGGAATGAAAAAAATTCGAGCTCAACACAGGAACTATGGAAATGTAGCAATTGTAAATGAGTTCAATACCTCGAAGATTTGCCCATATTGCTTTTCCAAACTTATTCTTCATCACGCCCGCAGGAACATTAATGGAAAAGAGCGGACTGTTCGCCTCCATGGTGCAGTAGAATGCGTTCATCCTCGGTGCCCAGCAAGAAAGTTAAATTACACAACACGAGGAAGGGACACTAATGCATCTGCAAACATCGCTCTGTCTGGAGCATCGATTGTTCTAGCTGCTGACCGTCAGCCCCTTCCTCCGTTTCGTCGTAATTCATCTAATCAAACAAGGTACAACCTTGTAAAAGAACTTTCTTTAGTCGCGACACCAGGATTGGTTCCTCATGACTTCATTCGTGATGAATGAATATGGTAAGATTTGAATTTTTTTTTTTTAGTTTTCTGGCTGTTTTATTCCATATGCTCACTTTGTCTTGTTTTGTTGCAGCATGCCCCATATAAATGTCATTTATGTATGTTAAATTGCGTCAAAACATACATATAGGACACTTGTTTTTTGGTAATTATAAAACCCAAATACTAATAATAAATTTTTTTCGAAAACATTATTGAAAAGAAAATAAAAAGATGAGGTGTGACAGAAAAATTTATAAAAAAAAAGGTCAAAATAAAAAAGTTTAGAGGAAAAAGGTTGGCTTGAAAGAAAATCAATATCTCGATTAAGGGCTTTTAGATCACTTTTGCATTCACCGGGTATGTAGTTGTATATAGGGCTTCTTTGCTATATTAATAGTTTAAATCAGACTATTATATATGGGATTAAACAATGTTCGTTCTCCAATACTAGCTAGGCGCTTTATTGGACACCGTATAGGAGTTTCTCCATTATGAAGCAATGCAAAAAATGTTTGCAATTTGAAATATTTGGATGGATTGTAATTTTGTATCATTAAATACTAATCGGTTTGTTTTTCTATGACAATAGACATAAATGTATAAAATTATATAATTTCACACCTTATCGGGTCTCGAATAGGCATAATTATATACAAAGTAATAAATTTATCAAAAACTAAATTTCTTTGATGGATAAATTTTCTAGAACGGGCAAATGACAATAATAAGAAAAGACTTGATATCACTGGGTGGTGACAAAAGGCGACCTATCGCTTTTTTATTATCAAAACCTATCGATAAAATAATACAAAGAGATTTAATTGAATTATGTAATTTTAATAGTTAAATTGTTTATATAACAAAATAATCTGATAGCATATTTTTTTTATCAATGCTAATATACAGTAGGTGAATTCATTAATTTCCTTTCATAAAACGTTCCTTTAACTTTATCTTCACCTATCTAGTCAATTCATCCACCAATTCGAAAAAGATTTCGAGGTCTTCATCCTCTACGAAATCCAACTTCACAAATTTTCTAGCCACTTCTTCACGAGTGGCATATGCTCGACGTTCGCGATCATCATCAAAAGGTGATGGAATAGATTCGTATCGGGCAAAAAGTTGTGATAAATGAGAAGCTTCATATATTTTTATATATCAATGAGTAATGAACATAACTTTACATATTATATTGAATAAATGATTTCACCTCTTTTAATTACAGGAGAAGGTACACCTGCAAGAGCTGCACAAAATGTTCCCCAAGAAGAAGTGCTGCGACCTGGCATAAGACTGAATAATTATTATTAGAATTGCATTTATTATGTAATTAATTACCTTGACAATTTCATACCGGTATAGGAAAGTTAATTCTTCTTGCTCATCTTCTTTCATGATTTCCATCGTATTTAATGTAATAGGTAAGGTTTGAGAAAGGATATTATTTTCAAATATTTCTGATATAAAATAAATGTTTTAGAAACCTCGAAATTAAACCTGAGTTTAATATCAATTTAACAATTAATTGTAAAATAAATAAACCATGAAAATGTGTTGCGGCAATAACTTTCGGACAATCTCTTCCGAGATTTAACAAATATTCTACCACACCACAGAATAACCCCGCTCCATCTAGATAACGTAAAATTTTGGTTTAAATGCTATTTATTATATTGATGATATTGATTATAACGATTAGGTTATTGTAAATCATTACCTGTCGAACCTGTTCCTTTTCCAAATTCATCGAATATCAACAATGACCTTGATGTTGAGTTACGAAGTGCGATTGATATTTGTTGCAAATCTATCATAAACGCGCTTTGAATCTTTGTATATGCAGTATAAGCACGGTGTAAGTTTACGTTAAGAGATCTATCAGAATTATGCGTTACAAGTTACCTTTGATACAGTTTCTCTTGTCTGAACACGAGTAAAAATTTTGTCGGTTAAGCCAATAGTAGCCGAGTCTGCTGGAACGAAGCTTTAAAAAAAATATCAATATTTTTCTTTTCCTTCATGTTAGGTAATTTTTATCATTATTCTTTGAAATATATTTTACCTTCCAATATGTGCCATATAAGTTATTAACGCTACTTGTTTCAAATATACACTTTTACCAGAGAAATTAGCACCACTAAGCAGCATTACACTTTTATATGCGACCTTTTCAGAGCTCGTTGTAGGATCATCTGTCATGTTATCATTTTCACTTGTTATACCATTTCCACCAGCAATTTTTGTGTCATTGGCCACAAAAACATCGACACAAAGTTCTTGTAAAGGATGCCTTGTGAAATAAAATGTATTATTTTATTGAATTGAATTTTAAAATATGCATCCTGTCCTTTTTAATTTACCTTCCTTTCTCGATCTCTAGAACATTCTCATTCACAACACGGGGTCGACAATATTTGTATTTTCTTGCACATTCCGTTAACGAAAGTAAACTAAAAAAAAAAACATGTTACTACTTTATACCTGCCTGATGATAATTTGCATTATTCTTACCAGTCAAGCTCTGCGCAAACTTCTGTAGCGTCTAATAATAACGGGACATATTCTAATATATGCTCTTGAAGTTTTTGCATTATTTCAATTTCTCGATCTATTTTTATTGGTTAAATAAAATTTGACTATTCCATAATCAAACAATATTATTATACGCAAACTTTACCAACAATAAGTCCATGTATATCTCCAAAAAATGCGTCGAGTTCTGATATTTTACAATATTTAGGTAATCTCGCTATTTTAATATCTTGTTTAATTTATATTTATACAATATTACCTTTCATCTTGTCATTCTTATAATAGACAGTAGTAGCCGTACTGAACTATAAAGAAAATTTATTATCTTTAAAAAGAATAATTTGTCACCTATACAGGAAAATAAAAATATTTATGATCTTTACTTGATAATATAATCCATCAATTTTAAAATCTTCTTCTTCTTTCCATTCGGGTTTTAATGGAACTGTAATGAGATATCCCAATTGAGGAAAATATATTACATTCAACGTGGATGAAAATTCAGTGGGTATATTTGTGCTAATTTCGCGTGCAATATCAGACTTTATTGAAAAGTTAATTAGAATATCAAAAAATAACGAATAAATAAATGAAATTTCTTTATTTAGAAAAAAACTTACCAAAAGTTCATTTAATCCGTCATAAGTTCTTTTCATATAATCAAGTTTCTATAATTTTTTTATTTGGTTTATTATTCATTCGTAAAAGGAAAAAAAAAAATGGATACTACAGATTACCTCGTCGATGTGTGGTTTGATTACGATCCTATTTTCTTCGACACTCTCATCGAAATCAACCTTATTATGAATATTAATAAAAATTATTATCGTATCGATTTATATTTTTATATTTTGTAAATTTTATGGATTTACCACATCATTTATATATGATCCAATGTTTTTCAAATCGGATACTACGAAAGTTTCTCTAATCTGTGTTTAAAGAGCAAAGGTTCTTTAATAGCATACCAATTAAAATTGTGATTATAGTTATGTATGTACTATACCTTGGTAAAAATTGGTATGTTTTCGCTTTGATTTGATTCACGTACGATATTACGTATTTTTAGGCAATAAAAGGCAAACTATCATAATTATTGTTATTTATTTGCTGCGCTCGCAATGCATAAACGCAAATTGGGTATAGTTACAACCTGCAACAAGGATTGCCAATCTTTGACTTTCATATTTCTTTTCATATTATCAATAATTCTTGGAATGTTCTTTATATTTTTAAGACAAGAAACCAATTGTTCTGCATATTCCAAATTGCCTGGTTTTAAAAAATGTTCGATAGTATGCTGTCTTTCTCCAATGACAGTTAGATCAAGAGTCGGTCTAAGGAACCATTGCTTAAACATTTTCTTTCCAAGTGAAGTTCGTGTATTATTGAGGATGCCTTTTTATGTCATCATAGTTAAATGATAATTTTTTTATTGTAAAGTAAAACGAATAAATTCCATAAGAGCCTACCGAAAAGAGATAATCCTTCTTTGTTTTTCGCTTGCATATGCATGTTTGGATGCGATTCATCTTCGAAGATTTGGAGCGAGCTAAAAAAAAAAAATTTAATAACTTTTTTAATGTTTCATTTTCAATTAGGTGTCAAATGAAAAGTATAAATACCACAATGCGTCTGCATTTATATGCAAGAATCGTTTCCTATTTAAACTTAAAATATAAATAACGTTCAAGCATAATAACATTTTAATTAAACATATTATTAATCATACAAAGAGAATTGTTCAATTCCTGCGACTTCTACTTGTAATCCACCTGTTAATTCGATCCTTGAAATATAACCTATTAACGCGCCAGCACAGCATATCTTTGTATTGAAAATTTATTTATATGTTATTGCTTTATATTAAGTTCAATTATTTTAAAAAATAAATTGGTACTTACAGTTTCAACACTTTCCATATTCAAAATACTTGATAATTTAAGGTACATCTCTCTCTTATCGGATTCGATAATTGAATTCACATGGTTTTGGACGCCTAAACGAATCGATAATAATTTCGTCTTTGCTGAAACATACAAGAATTCAGAGCTTGGTCGAATAACAAGCTCAGTTTCAAAGGGAATAGAGTCATCTAATTTTATGTTAATTTTCGAGTAAATAAATGTGATCAAATAATCTGAAAAAAATTTTTAACCTTGCGCTTTTAGAACTTCGATAAAATCATCATCTGCACAAGAATTTGTTATGATAACCGAAGGTAAAATTTGATAGCGTACTATAATAATTAACAAAATCAATTGATTTTCATTTTTAATCTATTGTGTTTATGAAGAATCGCTCAAGACTTACATAAATTTACTAAATCGTATGGCGGAGATTCTTCCATGTCTTCCATAAGATATAATTTACAAGTTTCCAAATTATAATAAGCACATCCCAGTTTACGTTGTTTATGATTGATCGCCATAATAACCTTTAATTTTCGATTAGTACAAAATAACCAAAAAAAAAATTTTCTCGTGATTTACAAATTAACTACCTTTTCAACTTCCTGATCTGTTTTTTCATCATTTTGAGTTGGTTGCGATTGTTCTTCACAGTGATTCACGTTGTTTTTCCTACACGATTTAATGATTTTTGCCTGTTTAAATTCTCGTTGTTCAGAGCCTATAAAATCATTTGAATTTGGTCCGACAGGCCATGAAGGAGTAGAATGCCTTGAATCAACCGGCGAACAAAAAGAAGTTGTATCATGATTTTCAGTTATTGTTTGAGGTTGCGGAGTTGAGGATCTTGTATAACTGCTAGATGAGGCAGCATACGACGAATTTATAGACATGAAAGGAGATTGAAAAATATCGTTCAACTTTGAAGATATAGATTTCGATTGTGTATCATGACTTTTAGTCTTGGATCTATATCGAATATTTAATGTTTCCACTTCTTCCACTTCCATGCTATTAAATTGTATTGAATCTGCAATATCCTCTTTCGAAGCAATATCATTATATTCATCATCGGTCTCAGGCTGGAAGCTTTCCCTTGAACTTTGCCTATAGTCACTTTCTTGTATGTTATTTGATTGGAGCAGTCTTTTCTTCGTACGTTTGCAAGTTGTTGACATGTTGATAAGGATTTGTATTCAAAAGAAAAAAAAAAGTTGGATGAATTCCAAATGACAATATAAACAAAACTCTATTTATACCATTATTTAGACTTCTGATAAACTTTTAACAGATTCAGGTGATATATTTATTGAACTTAATAAGCTTCTTTTATTTAAACTTTTTTATCATTATTAAACGAACTATAATTTAATTAAGGTTTTTTTTTATTTTTGATACGTGTTTAAAGTATAATAATATATTAAAACCGGCAATTAATTAATTATTATTAAGTTTATTTTTTTTTTTTTATAATATTATTCTACAAATTTACATATTATTTTATTTATTTATTTATTACCATCGATCTTAGTAAAGTTGGTAGGTAAATTTAATCATTAAAAAATTTCTAATCGACTTGCATATTAATTATTACTGGAAATGTTCAGTGAATAAACCAAAACCTTCCTAAAATAGAAATTCAACGCAATCAAAAATTTCCTAAAGCACCTTTATATCTCCTTTTTTCTCACTATAAAGTAGAAAATTTTTTTGTACCAAGTCTCCCACATAAAAAAAATGTTTATTATTTCTTCAAGAAAAAAAATAATTTTCTTCTCCACCAAACGCCGCCCTTAATGTTCTTTTTTTAGTGTGAAAAAAGAGTTCCTCACTTGCACGAAGAATCAAACCGGGTTGTCCCCTATTCCTTCTTCCTGTCTATGTTATAAGAACCGGCGGACCATGATAAAATGTAAGTATTTCTTCGTTCTAAATCTAACGATGATGTCAAACCGTCCCTTTGCCGAGGTACTCCTTCCGGATTGCATGACCTTTACATGTTTTTCACTTGTTCGGAGAACTGATGACGCATGTGTGGATCGTTCGTAACTACCAAACGCTTTTATTATTGTATTGAAAGGCCTCTTGCTATTTTTCCCTTGCGAAGACAAATCAATCTTGGGTTGGTTTTAGCAATGCCAAAATACTTATTAAGTTTACCTATTCGGTTATACTGATTATTTTTTACACTTTCTTTATTAGTGTGAAAAAATAGTTCCTCACTTGCATGAAGTATCAAACTGGGTTGTCCCTTACCTGTCTATGTTATAAGAACCGGCGGACTATGATAAAATATAAGTATTTCCTCGTTCTACAATCTAACGACGATGTCAAACCGTCCCTTTGCTGAGGTACTCCTTCCGGATTGCATGGCCTTTACATGCTTTCACTTGTTCGGAGAACTGATGACGCATAAGTGTGGATCTTTCGTGACTACTAAACGCTCTTATTGTATTGAAAGGCCTCTTGCTATTTTTACCTTGCGAAGACAAATCATCCTTTGGTTGGTTATAGTCCTCGTGCTATTTTTCCCTTGCGAAGACAAATCATCCTTTGGTTGGTTATAGCAATGGCAAAATACTTATTGTTTACTTAATCAGTTTACTGATTTTTTTTTATTTTTTTTTTTTTTAACGAAAAATTTCTCAATTACACAAGCCGGTAGCCCATTTTTAATATGAAAACGATTTAATGTAACGTCTCTTTATTGGTAACATTATAAAGGTTTGAGAAAAAACTAAATTAAAGATCTATTTTTTTCCCATATGTTTTATTACCATATTCTCAAAGGTGAGAGAATGTTTGAATGTAACCGTTTAGCGATAGAAAGATCATTAATTTTTCCATAATATTTAAAAAGACAAACGACAAATATTTTATTGATAAAGAATTAACCAAAAACGAATTCAAGTGTATATTATTTACCAACTGGTTTACTTCTTTGCCGGTATCTTCGCCATCAATGGTTTTATTTTTTTCCGGTCCGGTAGCAGTAAAATTAAAATTTGAGATTTTCACCAATTTATCATGTCAAATATCCATTTTACCATTCCATTAATGGCTACAAAAAAAAAAAAATTGATTTATTTTATTTAATATCTTTTATTTTATAACCAAATAAATACATACACTGGTTAACTCAGCATCGACAATGGGAAAAACATAACTTCCTTTAAATAAGGGACGGCAACTTCAAATTTTTTACGTTGTCTTCTGAACCACAGCAGAGACGAAAATTCCAAAATTGTCTGCAAAATTCACTTGATTTGGATAAAAATTGATTAGATAACAGTATGAATTTATGTATAAACTTTTAATGGATCTGGTACGAACTCCTGATCCCAAAGTTTATAATCTCGAAGATCCCGAAAAAAAAAAAATCACATTATCAAAAACAATATCCCGAATATCTTTAATATGTCAACATAAATGAATCAGCCAAAATTTATTCTTTTTATAATATAAATAAAATTTAATTTGATTAAAAAAAACTTAAATGGATTAAAATATTATATTCGACGGGCCTTGCGTACCCCTTTTTTATTAGATAAATTTACTGATTAGGCATCATAAATATTCGGACAAAACATTTTACATTTTGAATTAAGACAAACTATATATTTTAGAATGTAGCAGGGGCAAAGAGTTGTTTTATTTAATAAATAACTTCGACTTTCGACCGATGGTACCGTCGAAACTTCCCACAACCCCTTTTAGCCAAGAAAATTTTTATAGTCGCTATCAACAACTTAGACATGAAATATTCTTTTTAGAAATTATATTTTGTTCAATGAATACCAACTGCGAAGTGTAATGAGAACGACCTTTTCTTTCTCTCATTATTGTTATTTTATCATGTGAACTAATAGCTACGTAAGGAAGTATTGAAAACAACTAATTGATTTAATAATTTAAATTCTCTAGAATTTATGTCAAAGAAAAAGATATATAAGCTCTCATACCTTCCTTAATGCCTCATCTTAAGTATACAATTGCTCAAAAAAAAGTATTAATATTTTAATTCCCCGTTTACTACTGGAGTTGAATTTTCCGGGAAAATATCAATATTTCGTATTTGGAAATTTTTTATAGATAGATCATTGATATTTTTCGAATATTAACTAATAAATTTTTACTATTAAAAGGTATTATTCATGGCTAAATAAACCCTAGTTAAAATAAAAGTTAGCTTTTTGAAAATGGCATTTACTAAACATTGGTGTTTTTTTATTGTTATTATTAGGAAGCGTAAATATTGTGGTTAATGATTTATAATTTGAGGATTTGTAATGGATACATATTTATACATATTATAATCTCGAATTCGTTTTATATTTTCGTATTGTCAATTATGTTTATACTATACATTTCCTTTTTTTCGAAAGTTTTTAAAAAATTAAGCCAATTTTGTTATTTTATAAAATGAAATTTTTTTTAAATTTCTATATTTTTATATGTTATAGATAACACATGAATTATTTTGTGA
Organism: Funneliformis mosseae; assembly: GCA_910592005.1. Classification (NCBI taxonomy): domain Eukaryota; kingdom Fungi; phylum Glomeromycota; class Glomeromycetes; order Glomerales; family Glomeraceae; genus Funneliformis; species Funneliformis mosseae. The sequence continues at coordinate 9,928 of CAJVPP010002494.1, forward strand.
CCCCTGATGATATCTCTGATTTGCGGGACCAACCACGTATAGACTCAAATTTTGAGCAAGCAGGACATTTTCATTATAGAGCCTAGACAATAGTAGTCCTTCGCTATGTTCCGGATTAATTATTTAAAAATAAATTTTTTTTTTATCATAATTGTTTAATAATTAATTATTTATTAAACAATAATTAAATTTTTTATAATAATAGTAAAACACAATAAGAAAATTTTGAGTCTCTATAATGCTAAAATAATTTTTTTTAGTAAATTTACTTTTAACTAATAATTTTCAATAAATTTTTTTTTTTTTTTTTAAAAAAATATTTTAAATAAATAAAAAGCTAGAAAATCTTATAGAAAATATGGTGAAAATCTGATCTGATTTTCACGTAATTATACCGACTGTAAAATATAGTTTACGCAAGATAACCTAGCTATAAACAAGTTATAACATATAAACTAGAAGACTATATGGGTAAGGTTATGATCACATAGATGCAATCACAGCATCATTTACGTCTATATGGAAAAGTGTTGTATAACTTTTATTATTACATTTAGTTGTAATAGAGATCAATTACTTAAGGCTTTGTCAGAAACGAACCCTCTGGTCGATTCCGATTAAAATGTTATTTATTTCGTATCGGCGGTGGTTTTGTTTTCTACTTTTTTTTGATTTATAATTGATTCTAACAAAAAAAGACGTTAATTAAATTCAGATGATGCAATTGATTTGATATGCAACATTTTTTTTTATCCACATACCATACATGTTAAGTTTCCAAACTTAAATTTAAAAAACTATAAAAGAAATAACATTGCGTTGATTTTGTTTTCTATAATTGGTTGCAAAGCCTCAATTGATCCACAGTAGATTTAAGTTCAGCATTAGCGCGGAGTTTCACGTCAAGTTTTGCTATGACTTCATCAAGTTCTGCGCCACTAATAGCTAAGTCCTTTTCTAGTTCTTCAAGTTCTTTATCTGCTTCATTGTTTTTTTCTTCTAGTCTAGTTAGGTTTACGATTAGATCTTCTTTCTCCCGAGTTATCAAAAAGTAATCTGATTGGCGCTTAGCGATTTGGTCAAGCAAACTTGTCGTCTTTGATTGTTCACATGCCAGAACATGTTCTAGATGACATACTTTTACGAATTGTGCATTATGTTCTCTTTTAAGGCGTTCTTTTTCAGATACAAGTGAAGTTCTACCCGCAATTGCAAGAGCCTTTGTAATTTCAGCTGCTCCAATATCATCTTTTAAATGAGCATATCTTTCACGCATTTTATTAAATTCTTTAAGTTCACGCGTGGATAAAACCTCTCGTCTTCGATCAACTAGAACACCTTCGTTCTTTCTTTTAAGGGTAGGAGCTGACATTACTAGCTTTTTTTGAGGAACTCTTAGTCTTTCGTTGTTCATCATCACGTTTTTACCTATTGCTCGTTTTAACACAGGTTTATTAATAGTTCGTTTCGGCTTTTCTTGTGCGATTGTAATACTTTTAGTTGCAAGTTTTGCAACTGGATCTGGACGACGAACTTTTTTTATAGTTCTGTTTATATTTGAATTCTTTATAGAAGAACTAGGTGCCCATCTTCGACTAGTAGCATTTGAAGTTTTAGGAGCTATTGATGTTGCAGCTGATTTCTTTTCTTGACTGGCCTTTGATGTAACTTTTTGTGGACCACGGTTATTTGTACTTGCTGTCATAGTAACTTCTCGACTTTTCATTTGAGGCATACTCCCGGTTGCTGGCACTTTACTAGGTAGTTTTGACATTCTTAATTGAGGAATTTTTGACTTGTTATTTTGTTGGTTCTTGTCCATCTTGTAAAAAAAAGATGATGGCCGACTGATAATAACAAAGTTCTTTTATCCCTATTGGCTCAATACGCGTAAAGATCGACCCAACATAAATTGATCAACATGTAAAATTTCTAAATTTGTCCCGAGAAATAGGTAAAAATCAATACTATTCTTTTATTTTATTTAATATGCAACTCATTAAAAAATTCAAAAGAAATGTTTCAAGTTATAATCTTATATTATTAATATTATTAGTTAAATGTAAAATCACATTACGGATCATATGGAAAGTTTACTAGGAAAATCAGGTTCTAAGAATTTTTACTAAAATTAAACTTTATTATATTTTAATCTAATAATATCAAATTTAAAATACAATAAAAATTAAAAAATTCTAAAGTCTAATTTTTCTAAAATCTTCTCATATGAAATATTTCTATATCATAATTAGCTAATTGTTTATAAATAATTAAATTATAAAAAAAATTTCTATCCAAAAAAAATAAAATTTATTTTATATATATATTTTTCTAGAAATAAAATATTAATTATAAAAATCATACATTTATAAAAAGTTTAACATTGAATATTTATTATTTAGTAATAATTATTATTAGTCTAAAATAAAGTATAAGATTATATACGTCTCAGTATCCACCTGTTCAATAATTAAATCAATACTGATTAGTTCTTGCAATTGTATAAAAGTCTGAATAAAGTTTCAGACTTAACAATAGTTCCTATTTCTCTAGTAATTATTTTATAATTATTAAAAATTAAACTATATATATCTTTTTTAAATTTTTATTAAAAAAATTATTGCATTTTTATAAAGTTTTTTTTTTGTAATCAAAAATTTGTTGATAAAAAATTTTAATTTATTAAAATTTTATTATTATTATTAGAAATTTAATAATATTTTAAATTAGTATTAAATAAATTACTAATATATTTTAGAATTTGTTTATTTTTTTAAATAATTAAAATTTAAAATACAATTACTTTAATTATTATTAATTATAAATTGATTTTAATTAAATTAATTAATATTAAAATTAAAAATTATACTTTTAATTAATGATTTACTGTTATCCTTCTTATTATTTATTTCATATAATTGATATTTTACTTTTAGAATTACTATCGAAAAATTTATACATATAATTTGTTACTATTATTTATAATGTGAAATTAAATTAGGTTAGATAAGTTAAAGTTAATTTACTTAAAACTATAAATTATATCAAATAATATTATGTGTCTGGATTTTAATATAAATAATCTCAAATGATATTAAATAATATTATATTTATTAGAAATTTTAATGAAAAATAATTGTATCATTAATGATTTATTATTATTTTTTTTTTTTTACAAATTACTTTTTTTTCATCTTTAACAATTTTATATATATTAAATTACTTTAATTTCTAAATTTATTTATTTTACTAATAATATAATAATACTTACTTTTAATTAATTTTTCTAAAAATATAGTATAACTTCATTATATATGCTAAAATTATAAATCATAAAGAATATAATTTATCTATTATAAAGAATTAATAATAGATGTATTTTTATAATATTTTTATTATTAGAATATAAAGAGCATAAATTATAAAATTAAAATAGTTAGATTTTAAGTATTAGAATTAAATAAAGTAATTAAATATTAATAATTTATTTGATTATATTATATTAGAAATGATAAAAAACAAAATTTATCTAATAATAAAATAGGATTTTTTAAAGATAATAATAATTCAGCATTATTATTTTCTGAAAGAAATTTTCTTTATAGAAAGCTTATGAAAATTTTATTAATATATAGGTTAAAGAATAAAATTTTAATATAATTAAAGATTATATAATTTGAAAAAATAAAATACTATATTAATAAACTTTTTTTTAATCATAGTAAAAATATAATTTTACATCAATCAAGAATAATAATACAAAAAAGATAAATTATTATTTTTTAATTAATATAATTTATTTAAAATTAATAATTAATAACTATTAATAAAATTGTAAATAAGTATAATTATATTCTAAATTACAATAATCAAATTTCACTGGTCAAAATCAAAAAAAATCAAACATGCAAAAATCAGCCTAAAATCAGCCTAAATTTGACAAATTATCAAAAATCAGTTTAGCTGATTGATATACATCAGAAATCAGCTAAGAATCAGTTAAAATTCAACCTATTTTATTTATAACTGATTGCTATACTTATAGCTGATTGATATATATTAAAATTTGACCTATTTTATTTATAACTGATTAACATCTAATTGGAATGATTGTATTATTTCTTAGGTATAATAGGTATTATCATTCTTTAAAAATAATATCTAAAGTATTATAATTTTATCATTCCTAAAGAATGATGTATTAATCATACCTTAAATATAATGATTTTATCATTTCTAAGATATGATAGTATTATTATTTCTTAGATACAACAATTTTATTATTTTTAAGGAATGATGGTATTATCATTCCTTAAGGATGATAGTTTTATTGTTCTTAAGATATAATAGCATTATCATTTCTAAGGGATGATAGTTTTATTATTTTTAAGAAACAATTGTTTTATCATTTCTTAAGAATAATGATATTATTGATTCAATGAACTAAACTTTCAGATTAAACTGATTTGCTAAAATAATATTGATTTAATGTACTATTTAAGTTTATTTTTGGTATATAGGAATATTTATATAAATAAGCTTAATTTTTTAACTTTTTAAAATATAATTTCAATCATTTCCAAATTTTTTCTTTTTACATTTCATTAAAAATCCAAAAAAAATCATTCTAAAAACAAAAAGACCTTAAGTTAAATTTTAGTCAATTTTCGCCTTTAACTATCAAAATCAGACGAAAAAAAAGCTG
>CAJVPP010002495.1:0-14628 GCA_910592005.1 Funneliformis mosseae
TTTTTTTTTGTTGATTTTTGAAATTTTTGGTATAGTAATTCAGATTCCCAAAAAAAATTTTTGTTTTTATTTTTAAAATTTTTTTTTTTTTTTTGGTTTTTTTTTTTTTTTTTTTTTTTTTTTTTAGTAATTGAAAAAAAAAGCAAGTTCAAACCTCGTTTATCTATGTTTCACGATATCACAAAGAAAGTAATCACTGTCCAAGAAATAAAAACGCGTGACTCTAATTAGATTGGTACAAACCCATCTTTTTGATTCGTTTTTGTTAGATGCAAGATTTTATTCATTCAACAACCCTTCGGTCAAAAAAGCCTGAGAAAGTTTTAATCGTCATAGAACAAAAATCACCGATCGCGTTATTGTGAAACTTACCCTTGTAAAAGTGACCGGTCAACTCATTTTTTAATTGAAAGACGGAGATTTATTGTTGTGCGCGTGATACCGATTAAATCCAGTTTTCATTTAACCATTACATAATTTTTACATTACAAAGTTACTATGATGCAATTGGCCGCGAGCGAATGATCAAAAAAAAAAAAGTTAGGTTTGAACTTTCTGTTGTAAAGTTCAACATCTGTTGAAATTTAATTGGTGTAACAACAATACATGCATACTTAAATGCTTTCCCCAATTCGTTTTAACAATATAAATGTGTATAAAAAAAAAACTTGTCTTTTTTTGTCTTTTCTTTGTTAGTACAATAATTCCTTTTAAGTATTCTTTTATAAGAACCTGTCAATTACAGCTTACTTTGCAGAGAATTTGCTTGCAAATTTCCATTAAAATTTCCGACGTTACAAAAGGATCATCATTCATTATGACAAATTCGGTTTAGTAACAACTTTATATAAATAAAAATTTTTACGATTTAATTTTTATTGTTCTTTTAACTAGTTTTTCTCTTGGATTTTCCAATACTGAATTCTATTCTTGAATAGATCATACTTAAAAGAAATGGTCCTAAAAGGAAAAGTGAAACCGATAAAGGTTTTCTTAATAATTCTAATGAACTATATGTATAAGAAATCTGAATATTTTTTGAATGATCATTAACCACATTAGACTTTTCAAGGACGATAAGGTATCGTCCTATTGTGTCCAAATAGGTTTTATGAACCCCATGTGTTTCTTTATCAATGACAAATGGTGTTTCTACCTTTACATTACTAAAAAGAAAAAGAAATTGGACTCGTGAAATTGAGAAGAATAAATGACGATAACAATAATGATATTGAACCTTCCTTACCTGGCCCCTTCGGGTAAGATGATTCTCACTTGTACTTTATCATGAATCGCTTGAGGAAACACGTTTACGAAAGGGATATTCAGAATATATCGACCACTTTCATAATGATATCTCACAAAATCTCCAAGTGGCACATTATATCCGTAATACCATGTATAATTCCATCCACCAAATAGAGGATACCTTGGCTTAAAATCAAAAATCGTTTTATCCTGTTCGTATCGTAAATTAGATGTTGATACGTTACCTATCTCGTCTCGATAATACACATCGGATACATGAATCGGTAAACTCAATGTTAATTCGCGTGTCATGATAGTTTCGTGATGAATATAAACGGTTTTATGATAATCGAGCCGTGAAAAATGTCCCTTTAATCTTTTGAGATTTAAATGTTAAAAAAAAAAATTTAACTTTTCAAACAAAAAATTTTTCATAAATCTCAAGTTACCTTGCTCCGTCATGAGTTAGGTTGAAATGTTCTTCGACCGCAAGATTTCCACCCCAATGACTGATTTCTAAATCGCGCCTTAATCCCGTAACGGTTAACATATTCTGTTGGAATTCATAATGAATCCTGAGTTCTTCGTAAGAGTTCGGCTTCGTTTCGTTAAACCTTCCATAATCGAGATTTTTTTGATTACGAATCACGTTACCCTTTGACTGACTGTAACTAATTATATCAGCTGAAGGGAGTCTATAAATGTAAATTATTGATCATAAACCTTTGATCATTCAATGAGTAATTGGACATGACGCGAAAATTTTAAAACTTACTTGACATTGGTTTTTTGCTGATCGGTTTGATAAGCACTGTTACCATATTGGTTACCTTGAAATAATAATTGTTGCCTTCCCGTTTGAGTAATTTCTTTGGGGTAAGGAGTTAGCAAGTGGGTAAAAGCTGTTGTTATGGTGAATTTAATCTGTTCTTGTGGATCAAGTTGACGGTTGAAAAAGATCTTATAATATCGGATCCGGCTGCACGTTGAAGTAGTATCATTTGAATGTAATAAAGGCAACTTAAATTTCTTTGAACTCCCGCATATTATTTCATTCTTTTCATTTCTTTGCATAACAAACATGTCATCAAACTGTCGTGATAATTGATTAGAATGAGATACCCACTTGAGAGGATTAATTTTTACTTTTTCAACTTCAAAAGTCTGTTTCGTCTTTCTTTCCTTCACTTCAATATACGACAAGTGATTATCCCATTGTTCTGGTATTGGAAAATAATATTCACCTATCGACTCGTTATGAATATTTTGAGCAGCTACCGAAGTGGTTTCTCGAACGATAGAACTTGTAAGGTCTATCGTGCGAAGCATATTAGTGTTCCTCCAGTGTTGAGGAACAAAGGTAACGTTAGTTGCTAACGTTTTGTATGCTAGACTGATAGTCAGCACCAAAAATGCCAAAAGCCTGCAAAACGATCGCATCTTTTATTAAGTGGTGAAAAATTTTTTTGCACTTTCAACTTTTTTTAATCATTGCTTCAGCTTATTATTTGTTGATGTTTGGTGATCTTTTGTGATGTTTTTTGAACGTGGACAGTTTTAATTGGTTAAATATAAAATAAACAACATACGTAGACAATTAGACAATGACAAATTAAGATTTCCCAAATATGGACGCCTAAAAAAAATAAAAAAAAATTAAAAAAAATATAAATTGACGTTTTTGACAGATCTATAATTAAACCATAGCTCTAGCATCAAATAAAACTTTTGAATCATGTCGATGCAAATGTTGACTGACATAGACGAAGCTTTTGCGGACGAAATGAATCTGGATAATGACGAAGAATTTGAATATGAGGATACGGACGATATTGATTTGAAAAGAAAAGGCTCAAGAAAAAAAAAAATACAAAGAAACAAAAAAAAAAAAAAAAAAAATTTCAAAAAATTTTTGTATTGTATTATTTCATTTTATTTACTTTTGTATTACATTTGTCTGTTGTCTAACATTATTATTTAAAATTTACAAGATTTTAACACGAATTTAAATATATACCTTTTTATGACATGGGATGACCTAAAAAAAGTCTCAAACGGCAAGCTCACGGAGGTTTAGTGATCGATAGTATTCTTATTATAGTAAGTCGAAATATCCAGATAAGTTTTGCATTAATCCGCGTGCCAACCACTCCTTGCATCTCGTGTAAGAAATTTTTTAGAAATTTTTTATTTATTTTTTTGTAAAAAAAAAAAAAGTTTTTATCAAAATTTGATCGGTTTAGATTGGCTAGATTTAGTTTCAATCAATTACCAATAAAAGCAAAGAACTAGAAGTTTTATAAACATTCTTTTGAAAACCTACTGTAATAAACAACGGATCTTTGCCTAAATCACCATTATCACAGTTCTGAACTTTTACCTGGGTCACCTTTTTATTTACTTTATTGATTTATTTATTTATTTATTTTACCTTTTGTACTTTTTTGTTCAAAAATGTGCATAAACAAAAAATTCAAGATATTTTTGTTATTTTTATTAAGCCGCCAATGTTATTATTATTCAACAGGGACAGGTATATTATCGTGAATTTTTTAACGAAATCCAAATCATCAATTAATGGGCTAGATTGATTGTTTAATCATAATACCTTTTTTTTCCCATTTTATTCTTTTTAAAAAAAAAAAAAAGATTGTAAACATAAACAACGGCCGTGGGAGGTTCAAGGCCGAGCCCTTTTCTCTCGGCTGATTTACACATCATTTATTTTGAACGATGATGATGTCCGATTTTCGTTTGCCCTTGGATATAATAACGGATTTTATGATTTCTAAATGTAAAATGTAAATCGATTTAACTCTATGGAAATAACAATGAAAAATGATGAATTATATGGATTTCATGTGTCCATACTGCTTTGCTTTCTTTCCCAATTATAATTAAATCGCACGAGTTTGGCGTTTGTTTAATGCCCTTCCCTCCTTTTCTTCAAGTAGTAGGAATTTTACCCTTTGGATTAGATCTTCATTTCCATTTAAAAAAATATACATGTAATTTAAATAACTTTCGTTTTTTTTTTTTTGATATCGATGAATGCGCGATTTTTTTTTTTTTTTTTTTCCATTTTTTTCCCTTGGGAATGGAAAAAAAATTTTTTTTTTTTTCCAAGATGAATCATATGGGTAAAATTTTTTTTTAGGAGAAAAATCGGCTGATGTGAGGAAAATCATGCTAGAAAGGTTTACGCGTGAATCAAAAAAAAAAAAAAGTCTTTCCAACGATACTGAAAAGAGCTTTATAATGACTCGGGGTTCTGTTCAAAAGTTACACAAAAAATACTGAAGGCAAGCATTAAAGCAAAAGCAAGGCGCGACATTTACTAATAAAAAAAATTTTTTTTTTTTAGTTCTTTGTGTTTGCCAAAAAACATTTTCCCAATAAATTCCTAAACTTTTCCGAATAATTTTGTATTCCAATCAAGATCTTTTTTTTTATATATATATATTGTAGAAAAAAAAAAAAAAAAAAAGGTATATCTGATTAATTCGTAAAAATTTCAATACTTTACCATTTACTCCCGTTCAAATTACTTATATTAACTAGATACCCGCCCTTTAACGAAGCAGTTCAGTTTCTTTTTTGTCCCAAAGGAAAAAAAATATTTGAAACTGAAAAAAAACTAGAGGCGAAGAATAAAAATGTCACGAGCAGCCGAATATGCACAGTTTCCCTATACTCCCCCGAAAACCCATCTCACATCTGCTCAACAGTCTATGCACCACCAGTTTACTCAACAACAACCAAATCAGTTCACGAGTTCTCAGGACGGTTTGCTCACTCAACAACCACCTTCTGTTACAACGAATCCACAATACACGACCTCGCATGCCTCAATTGTCACGCCTAGTTTAGGTACTCAGCAAACACGACGTTACAAGACTCAACAACATACCTCCATATCACCACCTACTCCAAATACCCCTAATCGACAGTATTCTCAGAATTCTCTCGTTCAAGCAACATTGGAGCATCCTCCCTCCCCTTTAAGCTCAAATCAATGTTTACCCACTACTAATAATGTTACCATTCCCTCAACTTTACCCGCGTCTTTACCTACCCCTCCAACCACCCTCCCTCCAGGTTTATCAAGTCCAAATTCAGGGAATACCCCGGCTTCCAATTTTGATTTGCAAGATGTTCTCGCGCAATTCGGTAATCAACCTGAACTACTTAAACTCATCCTTAAATCAAAGGTTGAGGAGGACAAGCGTAAAGCTGAGGAAGCAAAATTGCGCGTCAGAGAACTTGATTTATTGTTATTGGATCGTGATAGGCAGAAAAAAGGTTTAGAACACGCTCGTGATGTTGATGAATCAAAGAACGATGAGATTCATTCTAATCAAGATATGGATTTCGATCATGGTGAAGATTTTATTTTTTTTCCTTCCGTCATCACATTTTCGATCACGAACGATGAAAAGGTTTCACATGTGTTCAATTTATTCATTCCCCCTTTTTTTTTAGACAACTCGATCGGACCGTAAGTTCTCTCCATCATCATTATAAAAAAAACCATGTTTATGATTGACACCCCCCTTATCTTGATCTTTATTGACGTAAATTTATGTACAACCTTTATTTACCCTTTTAAGGTTCTCCACATCAGACGGATCATTAAGTTACGCGTCTTTTGGTGCTAGTTTGTCTTCTCCCGTGCAAAATCTCCCCCTCAATTCCCCGAGTACTCCTGTATCTCAATCAACGCCTCGACTTAAACCAGCACCGCGAATCAATTCGACACCTAAAGGTCAGTCGGCACCACAATTACCATTGCATTATCGTTTCGCGCCACTTAACAATCAACTGACTTCTCAGAATTCTCAAAATCAAATGCAATCTCATAATCAAGCAATCCAAAATAACCAAGAGGGTATTCTTGGATCGGCAGAAAACGAAGAAAGCAACGTCAATAATGTAACGAACAAACGTAAACGCAAACGTCGCGAAATGCTTCCTGTAACGATGATCATCGAAACCAAAGAATGTCCTTTCAAGGATGAATATTTATGGAAGAACAATGGAAACACCACCCAAAGAAAAACTGGAAACAAGAGCGTTTATTTTAAATGCTCAAATAGCAACAAGGGATGTCCAGTTAATAAGACGGTCACTGAAAAGGAAGGTGGATGGATCATTAAATATCGTGGTCATCATTTGGATGTATGCGGTAAGATTAAACGCATCGTGCAATCTTAATCAATATTCCCCGTTGGAAATCACCATCCGGTGTCGTCGTATGATCTAACCGTCACAACTTAATTCGCATTTTATATATATATATATATATATATATATATATATTTTAAAAAAAAATTATAACTTTTAATTCGGCCTTTCTTTTCTTTTTCCTTTTTCTTACCTTCCAATGTACATTTCACTTTGTTTACTTTTTTTATTTTCCCCTTTTTTCTCTTTCTCTGTAAATTTTCTTTTTTCAATTCCCCCTTTTTTTTTAACTATCGTCTTTGACGAGAATCACCTTTTGTTATGGAGTATTCAATCGAACATTGGAAACGGGCCATTTGTAAGATGAAATAACGAAAATTTTGAAAACAATTTTTTTCAAATTTTTTTTTTTTGTTCCAAATATCGCATTTAACGAAATTATAAAAACTTGATTGGAACAAAAAAAAAATAATTAAAAACAAAAAAAAACAAAAAAAAAACTTTTAATGGCCGCGAGAATATAAGCAAAAAACGTTTAAGCTCTTAAAGCAAGAGAAGAAACAAAAATTGTTTCTTTTTATTATGGGACAATTAACTTTTTTAGTACTATAAAGAACTTTGGTTGGTAGTTTATTTTTTTACTCCTTTCTTTAACTCTTTTTTTTTTTTAACATAAAAAAAAAAACAACCCTCAAAAAATTCTTTTGAAGTAATACGTATCGATTCTTAGAAGCGCGAATTTATTTTAAGAATTCTTTTATTATACATACCTTTTTCAAAAAAAAAAAAAAAAGACACCGTCTTTTAACTTTCTTTTATTCCTTCTACACCCTTATTTCGAAAATTGACGCGTCAAAATTTGACATTTGAATTTGATTTATACAACTCTAAAAATTATACATTAAAAAGGATAAAGACCGATATTTGTTTGGAACTCTTAAAAAAATTTTAATCGATACATTTTTAATTGATTTTTTGTGGTTAAAAGTGAAAGTGAAAATATAATTTTCAGGAGAGACAACAACATAATAATGATGTGATATGGTCATACGAAGTAACGCCCTTGGATAGGAAACCTTAGTAACTTTGGACTTGTGAAACAATTTCTAGTGGAACATCAAAGTTACCTCATGATAAAAGACCATCTATAGTTGTCTTTAGTTAAATAATCACCTTTTAGTTGAAACTCTAGCTATACCAATGTTTTTTTTAAAAAATTCAAAACTTTTTCTCTCGAAAAAAATTTTATAATCCTAAAATCTAAAGAATCATTAGGATTTGTGGACAAAAAAAATTTTTCGCGTTCAATTTTTTTTTGTTTGGTTATTTTGGGGAGGATCTTCCTTGGATGTTGCTGTATTTTCATGATTATGCAAAAAGAAAAAAATTTTATTTATTTAGATCTGCATACATAATATACATAATTTATGATTAAAGTTTTAGAATCTAAATTTATATCTTCATTGAAATAGAGTTTGAACCTAGATCATGACGATATTTTTGGATGACAAACTTTGATACAGCATTATGCATTCTTGGTAGTATTCTTTTCTTTTTTTACAAAGGAATGATTTAAATTGCACGAATTAAGAATGACTACAAATTTAAAATATTTAGATCTATTTTTATATATGGGAGCTTTGCAATAGAAAGGAGAGAAACTGCCAGATTTTACTTTCATATGCTAAATATGTATATAAACTCAATTTTTCATTTTCCCGGCAGTTCCCCCTTTTCATTGCAAAGGTTCATATATTCATATTATATGATCATAAATAAATATATATAGTTATATATTTATTTATTTCGTTTTGTTACCAAAAGGAAAGTTTAAGGTACTTTTATAGAAATGATTAATTAAATGTAGCATGTGTAACGTGTTTATGCATTCTTTTTGTAATGCGCCATGCTGCCATGCGCCTGCGCGTTTTTTTTTTTTTTTTTATCGTGGTGTGGGTAAAAATAACATTTCAAGTTAAAGAACAATTGTTGATAAAAATCAATTTTTTACCTGATTTTGGAAGAAATCCGTAAATCCTGGAATTAAAATAGTATACTTGTGGAATATATAGTGAACAAAACGGGTAACCTTGATTACGAAAATACGTCAGTCCAAGTTTTTTTTTTTTTTTTGAAAAAAAAAAAAAGTTTCTTGAATTACAGATGAACTAAATTCGAATTTTCATCGTCCTAAAAGTTCTTAACGTGAAAACTTTTTCGAAAAAGGTTGCCTTTTTTCGTTATGCGTTTTTGGGATGAAACGTTATGGAAATTCCCAGGGTTTGTTCCGGAAGTTTTTATTTTTTTTTTATTTTTTTTTTTTTTTCAGGGATCATGAAGAGGATGAAAAGATACAGATTTGACCCGTCCTTTTTTTGGTTTCCAACTATCGTGATTTTTTTAAAAAGAAAAAATGCTTGTCGTTGCCGTTACTCCACGGAATTAGCACCAGTCGGATATATTTGAAAGGTTGGAGGATTTAGTGCCGAAGATTTCTCCCGGATGGGATCATCATCGAGTGTCGATATCCGCTTGTCGTTTCGCTTCAACACCCTTTCCATCTTCTAATCATTGCAAGAACCCGATAAATTCATCTTCGTAATAAATAAATCGAAAAAGTCGATTTAAAAGACTGGCCTATCGGAAATTCACGTGATCGATGGCCGTTTTTGAGTACAATATTGTTTAATATATTAAATGCAAAAGGTGTTGCAGATTAATAATAATTCGGATATTGAACCATGAACGTGGGTTGTACTTAATATAAGCATAACCTTTGATTTAATTTCTTTGACCCTGTTTAACGAACTCGATACTTTTACTGTATGCAAGTTTATTGTTCTTAAGACGAGTTACAAACATGACGATCAATGTGTTCGTTTTATTCGGTAATTGAAGTTTTGTCGAAACCCCGTGGCGCAACATGACTTTATCATGGAAGTATTCATGCAATTTTTTAATCAAGGCATCTTCCTAATTAACGCGTTCTTATACTCCATTCGAAGAGTAGTATCACGCGTAATTCTTCAATTTCTTTGCAAATATTTGTTCGAGATGGTGCATGTACAGAAAATAATGGATTATGATTTAAACACATTATCAAGGTTAACATTGAATAAATTTATTAACAAACTCATTGACTTTTTGAATATAATAAACATAATTTCCCCGCCCCGAATCATTTAAAAAAAAATATTTTCTTCGGGTTGTCACGTTATTAAATATATAAATATATGAAATTCAACAATAAAAAAATGTTGCTTTTGGCGAACAAACGCCACTACCTTCACCTATAAAAAAATGTTAAACAATAAGTTCAACTTAATTAACATTATTAAAGAAATTAAAGAATTTATAAATTCTCATTTAAATCAAATAAATATCCTTTGGGTCAATAACTGACGAAGATCATCCTCTTCATCATAGTCTTCAAATTCGATCAAATCTTGTCCAATAAAGGCCAATACATGATCGTGACAACATCGAAATTCAATTAATACGTCTGTGGCTGTTTCTACCGGAAATGAAACCATGTTGGCTTGCGCTATCAATTGTCTACTTGATTTGCTTGAACGTTTCGGTTTATGATCATTTTGAGAAATACATTCTTTGTCATGACTTTTGATTCCGAGCTGCGATGATAATCTTGATAAAGAACTTTCATTTGATTGTGGGTTATTTTGAACAGTTCCACGTACTTTCGTTGTAATTTGAGCATCAAAGTGTCGAGCCGATATAACAGAAATGTCGGTTGTAACGGGTTCCCTTTCTTCCGTTTTGTACCTTTTGACTATGTGTTTTGGTGATGAAGAAGTCGTAACATCCTGCACGTTATCAGATTCCAAGAGATACTTTGATCCTTTGGCATTGCTTGAAGTTTTGGGTAAATTCTTGGATAAGTTTACCACAATAGAATTTTCCTTATCTTTTTCGTTTTTATTTCTAACATGTGCCCAAACAGACGTGGCAATGAAGCCACTTGCGACTAGAGCAGCGGTAATTTCGATATTTGCCAAAGGGGATCTAAAGTTTCTATAAAAATAAACGAATTTATTTATGTAAGTAGGGGTATCTTCCTATTGAAAATTATCTGTTTTAAGTATATTATTACTATTTAACCGTTTTCTAATATAAAGCGTTTTTTTTTTTTTTTTTTTGTTCGGTAAAAAATGAAAGTTATATATATACCTATTTATTAAAAAGTGGAGCCTTAGTGCTTGGTGTGTGAAAGAAAGAGGATTTGAAGGGAGGAGTTGATAGGAGTGACTTCTGTTGAAACAATAATATACTATTATGGCTATCGCAACACTAAAGGTTGTGAAAGACACGACCGAAAGTAAGTAAGTGTTATTAAAGTCGTGTAAGTTGTAACATTTTAAAAAATCGCGTAAAGTCATAACGAGAAACGAAGGAGAGGAGTGCAATGCCTCACTGCGGCTTGGAATAGCTGGATTAAATAAATCCTCTCACAAATTTCATTTAAACCAAATTTGGTTAATATTAATTTAAAATCTCCGTGAAGTGTATATATATATATAAATAATATATCTTTATACTTTGTGTTAAACTGAGATTTTCAAAATATTATTTTCTTTATACTCCAATGGTTTCATATCATTCACTTGAGTTTAGTCATCCAATTATTTTTAATATATTTATATTTTTTTTTTCACATTTAATAATTACCAATATTTCTATTTATATTAAAGATATTTTTTTTATAATATTTTAAATTATATAAATATATGTTAATTTTATCTTTATAATGAATAATTACCATTTAAATTATGTATTTTTTTTTTTTAGTAATCAAATTTTTGTACTTTTAATTTTTTTTTTTTTTTAATTACTTCAGCTATATCACCAATTTTTTAAATTCATTAGCATTTTTAAAAAAATCATAAAAGAAAATCTCAAATCACTTAATTATAATATGAAAATTATCAGAAATGTTTTGATAATAGTATTATCTAGCTATAATCTCTTTTTCTATAGTATTTTTATTATAATTTTTTTACTTTATAAACTAAATATGATTTTTTTAATAAAATAATTCAGATTTAACATTAACTTAAAAAAAAATTTTTTGCAAAATCTTATAATATAAGAATATAAAAATCAGATCAGTACAAATTAGCAGTATTAATTATAAAAAATATTAAGAAAGTGATATATAAAATATTTTAAATTTATTATTAATTTTATTTATATTAATATAATTGATTTTTGTCTCAGACGTCAAAAGTATTAAAATAATACATTTTTGCAATTTTTAAATGTTTCAAAAGTTAATGATTCAATTTTGCAAGAATTTAAATATTCTAAAGTCAGAAACCTTAATTTTTACATTTTTACAAATAAATTGTAGTCAAAGTTTAATAAATTCAAATATTATTTAACTGATTTAACCAATTGGCCATTTTGGTTATAAACAAAATAGCTATTGATTAAAGTTATACTAATTGAATTTTAATTACTAATTTTAGTACTGATTTATAAAATATTAGCAAAATTATCTGTTTATAAGTTAGAAGATATATTTCTAAAGAGTAATAATTTAGAACCTTTTTTAGTTTCCTTAAACTTATCTTTATAAAAATATTTATAAGTAAATAAGATAAATTATTAATAAAAAAAGATTAATTAAAGAAAAATAAGAAATATTATATTAAAAAAAAAAACTAAACTTAAAGGA
The DNA here is from genome assembly GCA_910592005.1 of Funneliformis mosseae. NCBI lineage: Eukaryota > Fungi > Glomeromycota > Glomeromycetes > Glomerales > Glomeraceae > Funneliformis > Funneliformis mosseae. Next base: position 12,128 of record CAJVPP010002495.1, read on the forward strand.
AAAGAAAACTTTTAGCTGCTCTTTTAGTTATAAATATAGTTGATTTTTATATACCTCAACATTATTTTGATTAATCTGCTAATATAATAATAAATAATAAATTTAAAATTTATCATGATTATAATCTAGCAATTGTAAAAATCTATAACTAAAAAATTTAATAAAGAAAAGAATCTGTAATAAAAGAAAAGATTAATTAATCAAAAGGAAGTAAAACAGTTAAAAAAATCTTAGAACTTTTTGCATTTAAACTAATAGATAAAAAAAGAAACAAATAAACATAAAGAATATTTTATTCTATCTGAATCATAAAATACTAACAAAAATAATAATTAAAAATTAACTGTATTATACTATTAAGTTTATATAAAATAAGAAAATATTTTTAATAATTAACTTTAGATCATTAGAATATATTATTTCTCTTGTATTATTCAAAAATTTTTACATAAAATTAATAAGCTTCTAAAATAATAATAGTTAATATTAATAATATAAAAAAAGATTTTTAGGAATAATTACTAATATTACTTTTAGATTAATGAAAAAATAATCTTTATTTAATGTTTTTGATACTGAAATTAATTAATTTCTACAATACTATTATATAGGAAATGACTAGCTAGAAAAAATTAACGAAATTATTAATTACAAAAATAAAATCATAATATTATATTGAAGAGATTTTATTATTAATATTTTAATAGAATTTTATTAATAACTAACTATAAGAATTAAACCAACTAATAATAATAAAGTAAAATAAAATATATTAGAAAATAAGAAAATAGAAAAAGAAATTTTCTATATAAAAAACTTATGTTAAAATAAATAAAAAAGTTTAATAATTTTATAATTAATTATATCAATTTATTTATTTGAAAAGAAAATTAATTTGATAAAAACAAATGTAATTATTATATTTAATACAAAAAATGTATTATTAATTAAATGAAGATTCTATCATATATTATATAAAATTAAGAAATTATTAAAGAAGAGTTTAAATAATTTATAAAATCTGATCTTATATGATTTTTAAAAAGTTATGAATTTTATTTAATATTATAATTAAAAAAAAAAAATAATAAAAAATGCTTATGTATTAATTACTGTAAATTAAATAATGTTATTAAAAAAGATAATTATTTATTATTACATATTGATAATATGTTAAAAACTAAAAGAATCATTTTATTAAATCTTATTAGTGAATTTTAACAAGTTAAATTAGATCTAAAGAATAGAAATATTATTTTTATTGCTAAATTTAAAATATATGAATTTAATATCATATTTTTTAAATTTTATAATATATCTACGATTTTTAATAATTGATTAATATTATACTACATAATATTTTATGATAATATGTAATTTTTTATATTAATAATATTAATATTAGCTCTAAAGTATTTTACAACTGTAAAAGTATGATTAAAATTAAGTCTTAAAAAATGTTTCTTTTTGAATATAAATTGCTATTTTTTAAATATGTAATAAATAAAAAAGAAATTTAAACTGATTCTAATAAAGTCATTATTATAAAATTTTTTTATACCAAAAGATTTAATATAATTTAAAAAATTTATTGTCTTGGTATCTTATATTGAAGATTTATTAAAATATTATTAAACTATTAAATAAATTATTAAAAAAAATCACTTATATATTTAAACTCAATATCAATAAAAAACTTTTAAATAATTTAAAAATTGTTTAATTATCTCTATTCTTATATATTATAATTTTAACAATTCTTTTATTTTTTATATTAATGCTTCTTCTTTTGCTTTAAGATTTATTTTTTCTTAAAAGAATGAACAAAAGAAGAAAATAGATTATTATTTATACAGGTAAAATATTAAGTCTCTTAAAAGAAAATATATTATTATAAAGTAAGAATATTTAGTTATTATATATATTATAAAATATTATCATCATTATTTATATAAATACAAATTTACTATAATTACTAATTATACTATTTTAATTTATTTAAAAAATATAATAAATCTTATTAAAAAACTTTGATGTTGGCTAATAATACTTAATATTTATAATATAAAAATTATTATTTGATTTAAAAATTTATTTTAAATATAAATATACTTAGCCAAATATAATACTAATAAATCTTTAAAAATTAAATTAAAAATAAATGAATTATTTATAACAAATATTTTAACAGATAATAGATTTTGATTTAACTCAATAAGAACTCAGATATATATTTTTCATTAGTATACTATTTAATAAAACTTAAAATACTAACCAATTTAAATCAATAATAACAAGTAGCAATTAAAAGAAAGTTAATATATTTTATAGTAATAAAAGGATAACTTTGAATATATTATAAATGCAAATTATTTTTTTCTTATTAGATTTACCTATAAGAAAGATTTTAGTATTATAGCAAATCCTATAAAAAATTTGCATACGTTTTTTCATTATTATAAATAAGTTTTGTATACGTTTTTTAAAATTCTGTATCACAT
>CAJVPP010002496.1:0-14623 GCA_910592005.1 Funneliformis mosseae
TATATTAATAATAATATTATTAAAGACATTATCAAAAATAAAGTTGAAAAAGTTAAGGATTTTGAATTAAAGATAAATAATATAAAATAAATAAAATAAATATATTGTATAAAAGAAATATATGTTATAAACGATATAGATGACATAGAAGACATATATGATTTCTTAGGGATCGATGTCATTCTTTGGATCATCATCATCTATGTCTTCTTTTGTGTAACAATACTACAAAATCCACTTGATACGATAAAAGCTGAAACTGTCAAAACTATATTAAAAATATAGAAAAGGGTATGATAAAATTATTTTGAGAAAGTTTTGGCAGGCATCTATAATACTATATAAATGTTTAATAATTAGAATTAAACTATTTAATATCAGATTAACTTGAATATACTTTATTATTTAAAGATTATATATTAATAAAATAATTTAAATCTAAAGTAAAATTTAGATTGATTTTAATATTATTTATGATTAAATAGTTTGTTTTTTTATCAATATATATTGATACTAATTAATTCAAATTAAATAAAAAAATTTAACATTAATTCAAATTAAATTTAATTCTAAATTAATCTTAATTCAATATCAATTTAATTAAATAAATATTATAAAATCAGTATATTTTTATTTAAAATTTTATTAATAATAAAAATCTAATATAAAATTTATAATAAAAAAATAAATAATATTTTTAAAATATTAATTTAAAATATAAATAAAAAGAACAAAAAAATATATATTATCCCTTAGATTGTAGATGATTGCAGGCAAATTTATCTGCTTATTTACTATAAATTCCCTTCTGATTTACTTTTAATGAAAAATTAAAATTTTTTAAATTAATTTTATAAATATGTATTATATTATAATAAATTTTATTTTTAATTTATATAATAAATAATTTACAATTACTTATAAGTTAAATATTTGTAATTTTTAAAAAAATTATAAATAACAAATTTCATCATTGACCTTTAACAATCTTATTAACATTTATTTTTAGCAATATTAATTATAATAGAATATTATAAAATTTATTATGAAGAATAACTTTAATTCTTACACTTTTTATAATTTACTAAGAAATATTATAACTTTTATTAGTAGTAAAGTGATTTAATTAATTTATAAACATATAAATTTTAAATAAAGATGGCGTTACAACTAATTGCAACTATGTAATATTTATTTATCATTAGTTGCAACTCAATTTTTATTAATGTTATAACTAATTATAATCCTGTAATGCTTATTTGTTACCAGTTGCAAATAGTTACAGTACTATCTTTAATTTTAAAGAATTTTTAAGAAATTATTATAATAAATTTTTTAAAACTTAAATTTAAAAATTAATTGCTGATTTACATATAATGGGTAGAAATTAACATAGTATTATGTGAGGTAACTATTATGTAGATTATCACTAATTCGTTACTTTACATCAAATCAAAAACTTTAATTTTTTATTACCAAAAGTAGCTATTGAATTATGTTATAAATCACATGTCCGCTAAGCCACTTAAACAATAAAAAGTTTTTTTTTTGTTTCATTTTAAAAAATTTTGTATAGGGAACGACAGATTTCATAATACTTTTAATTCACAATGAGAATTGAAAAATTCAAAATTTATTAAATTTAGCTTATTTTTTGCCGCTTTTTAGTCTTATTTAACCTATTGTGAGTGGTATTTTCAGTACTTGCTCTTTTGCAATGCGCACTTTCTTTAAATATTATATTTTCTTCTAATACTTTTTCAGATATCTCTTTTTTAGAAGAAGCACTATATCTTCCTATTCATTTCTTGATCGTTTTTACTTCAGGAATTTTCTCAACACTAAGTTCTTCTTCATTTGCTAATTCTTTCAAACTTTCATGCATTTTTTCAGCAGTATAATGGTCCTTTGGATTAAGATTATCCATGTGAAAATAAGCTTGCAAGTATTGTATTACTTTTTTGCTTATGCGTTTTCCTCCTCCTTTGTTACCTAGTTTCTGATTTTCTTTTAGTGCTCAGCCAGACTTTAGAGGAAATACTGAATCAACCTTATTAATGACAAGCTAGTTAATACTTTTTTTTTTGATTAAATTAAAAAAAATCAAAAGAAAAAAATTACCCTATTTGATCTTATGTTAGATTTGTTTCAGTAATAATGGGATAATGTTATTATAATATTACAAAACCTATTGTCTATATATTATTATTACTTACTTGCTTCATTTTGTAACAAATTTTGTGCTTCTATGATGTACTAGTGTATAATACGTTTAAATAAATAATTGTTCAAATTTATTCAAATATATTATTTTAATATACCTTTTTTTACTAATGATGATGTTAACCATGGTGTTTTTGGTTTTGTTGGTGCTGTATATTCAGGATTGGGATGATATATTTTACTACAAAACGTACTTATGCTAGCAGGAGAAAATTCTGTCCAATTTCCAATATTTAGAAACGGTCTTGCTCTGACATATCCTGCAGTTTCTCCACTTATTGGCCAATCCCACATAAACCATTTAAAAATACTGGAAATGGTTTTAATTTTTTTATTATTCGTATTGCTAAATTTGAGAGATTAATAAAATTAATATTATATAGAAAAGTATAATCTGTCAGATTTTTAATAATAGGGCAACATTTTTATATCATGATTTTTTTGAAACAATATTATCTGTATCATATTTTCCATTATTTTTATCCTGATCAGGTTCAATTCGAGCAACTGATGTTCTACTTAACCCTTCTATAGCTTTTTCTATATCATTACCTGATATAAGTTCACAACCAATATGAATGTATCGTTTTATTGCATGAGCAATCTTTTTACAAAAAAAAATTTGAATACACAATTAATAAAATACAACTTTTTTTTAAAAAAAAAAAATAACAGCTGACATACCGTTGCGTGATGTGAATCTACCGTGGTTTTCACTTCACCAGATTCTAAAAATATCTATCTGCGTACTTCAATTTCATACTAATTATACCAATGACTTATGATGGCCATTAGCTCTGAATTGTGATAATGACCACCATTATCGAAAATTATTTTTATCCAATACGAACGAGGATTTATAATATTAAAGACAGCTTCAAAGCAAGATGCGGTAAACTATGCGTCCTGTTTGATATTGCAAGACCAAGGATTATATGCTTGAACGTCCATTTTTTCATTGTCTTTTTTTTTGAAAAAAAAGAGTCGTATAAAGGATCCACCCCCTTTTTCCAAAAAATTCACTTTTGGTCTCTCTTGCTATTGCTAGAAGAATACGCATCTTATAATCAACCACTATAATAGCTCTATATTCATCTAATTCATTCAATATCGCATTAAACTGTGCATCCAAATATTTTTTTCATGTTTGGTAAGCAAGGTAACAAGTAAGTTTTTCTTGATATTCTGAAAGTAATGTATTGTAAGAGTAGCCTAATATGTGAAACAGATTTGTAAAAATTTCAAAGAACTGATCACATGTTGCATAACGTGAAAAGTGTTATTCTTTGCATTCGCCAAATGCATATAGTAAGCAATAGTTAATACAATCTATGTAACTTGTTGTACCATTATTGTGTACTAATAATTCATTTTTATAATCTTTTTTTAGATGACAACGAAGTATTTCTAGTTGATTTATCAATTCATTCTGGTAGCAGATATTATTTTGTAATTAGTATTTTACAAATGAAAATAATGGAAAGAAAATATGATTTTTTTTATTTACTTTTATTTTCTTATCCATATTATTGCTTGATATTAATTTAATCAAATCTTCAAATGGTTGATAAGCATAATCATTATAAATAGGGCAAAGTCCTCCCAAGTCATCACGATATTTGAATCGTCCATTTTGTAAATGAGCCATAAAGGAAGTACGTTTCATTCCATCAGGATATATAGCCGAAAATTTCTCCCATAATGCACTTTTTTAGTCTTTAAGATAAAGAACAGGTAATTGTATTTTTTATCAATATGGTACGAACTCATGTTTACATTTCTTTATCAGCAAAAAATAATTCAAATTCTCTTTCTTTAATTTCATCCATTTTTTTACGAATAATAACAGGTTTGTCAACTGTCTTACATTCTGGACTATTTTTACGGTAATATTCACGACCAGCATAAATTGTTTTTGGCGAAACCTAGTAAAATTTTCATCAGGTATATATTTACCATTTATATGTAGTAATGTACAATAAATATTGTTTGATACTTATGTCGTACTTGTAAATTTTCCATCAATTCTTCATAAGTAAAGTTCTTTGCAATCATTGATAAAATTCTATTTTTTCCATTTAAACCATTAGGATTAGCATTAAGGCTTTCACGAAATGAATACCAAAAAATATTTGCGGTATCTTTAAGATTTTCAAATTCTTTATTTCTTATTGTTGAATTTAGCGTGATATTTAAAAATCCATTTGAATATAAGTTGAAAATAATTTCTTCATCACTTCTAGAATCTTTAGCACAACTCCAAAATTCCATCTATAAAATATATTTTATAATTAGATAATGAATAAAAAAGCAATCAAAAATTTTAATAATATTTACGTTAGAAATATCTTCTTCAAATGGAGTAATATTTTTACACCCAACTGTTCCGAAAATTGCTTTTCATGCTCGAAGTTCATGTGCACCAATTTCATGATTATCATTATAAACTTCACGAATAAATCTTTTTATTTCAATAATTGTACTTTTTTGGTTATACTAATGATTGAAAATACAATACCAAAGTTTTTCATCTCCGGGTATATGTTTTTTTAGATATAATTTGAACATATGTTACATAATTCTTTCATTATTTCAATCATCAAGAGAACAAGTCTCAGAAACCAAATTTTTACGTAATTCTTTAATTTTAGATTGCACAAGTGGATTGTTTATTCCAAAAAGGTCATCACCATTACAATTTTGTAGTAATTGAGTTTGTTTCTAAACTAAAGAAGCTGATTCGTCTTAAAATTGCTTTATTATTTTACCATTTTGAAAAATACTAATTGAAAATAATCCCTTTACAATCTTTTGCCAAATTACATTTTGTTTTCATTTATACTTATACATAAAATAAGACGCTAACCCTTCTTCATTATTTTTATCTGAAATAGACGCTATAAGAATTCTAATGTTATTATATAAACAAATTGTAAAAGGACAAAAACCTACACCATCAAGTATTTGTTGAATTACATGAGAATCATGAAAACCTAATAATGTGGCTCCTGGATATCTTGTTTTACTTTAACCAAATACTTGTTTATAAGTAGTATTTATAGCGTTAGAAGAACTAGATAAAACTCCACTATTAACTCTCTCTCCTTCACAAATAAATCCTGGTTTATTTGGATTTTGTAAGTTACGAACTATCTTAACAGCAAAATATTTTTGGTTGAGTTTTAAAGCAACTTGAAAGCTAAGTCTTAATGGAATAGGATATATATTGGAATTGTCAGAATCAGATTCAAAAAAGTACCACCAATCTCATAAAAAAGGACCATAATGAAGTTCTGAAACAAGGTTTCCTATATCAATAATATTTTCAGGAGTGTAGTGTCCACTTGATATCTTTAAAAGTGCAAATTGTTCAGGAATGCAAGATTTAGAATAAGCATATTTTAATTATAGATCATAACCCTGTAGCGATCATATAAAATTTCTACCTATCATGTGTAGATCAGCAATTAAATTTTTATTTAATAGTTATATCCTTTATATTTAATTTATTTACTATGTTAATTATTTTAAAAAAAAAGGATTAATTCTATTATTTTAAAAGATTTATTTATTAAAATTTGCTTTAATATGTAAAGAAAAAAATGTCTTAAAAATTTTATAAACATTATAAAAAAAATGAGTAAAATTTTACCAGATACTTTAAAAGTAAAATATGCTTCTTATATTTTAATTATAATTGCTTAAACTTAAAACAATCTGTTCTGAAGGTATATATTATAATAAAATTATTGTAATATAATTAATTTATATAATGTATTATAAATAGTTACATAAGTAACATAGTTAACATGATTAGTTTTGTAGATATATTTAATTTTGTAACACAGAAAAGTGCAAATCAACATGTCAAATATGTTAAACATATCTAACATATCTAATTAATTTAAAACATAAGTAAAGAACTATTTATATATAAGTAATAATAATGAAAAATATTCATCTGTTTGTTCACTCAAAATTTGAATCGATATGTAATTGATCACTTTCATTATACTTATACTTTAGACTTAATAACAATTTCTAAAATCATTCTCTAGTATATATAATATATCTGATATATTAAACATATTTAATATATATAATATATTAGATTTATATTAAAAGTATATAAAGAAAACTAAATTTATAATAAGAAAGTAACTATTAGTTGCTAGATACAATTTGATCAGTTCACTTGTAAAATATATATAACCTTTAGTTAACTGTATGATTATTTCTTATATTATTATTTTATCTTTTATTTTTTAATTTTATTAATAAATTATTTAATATAACTTGTAACTTTTGTATAAACCTTTTAAGTGATATCATTAACATTAAAATCTAACCAACTGAAGTGTAAATATACTTTATAATATATAATAGAACCTAATTAACTAAGGTATGAATATACTTTACAGTATATAAAAGAACCTTACCAACTAAAGTATGAATATACTTTATAGTATATAAAAGAATCTAACTAACTGAGATATAAATATATTTTACAATATATAATAGAACTATTAATTTATTGAGTTAAAATTAGATTATTATGTAAATTTTAAAAGAATCACCACTCAAATATTCTGTCTAAAAGTAATAATTCGATAAGATTGCATGTTAATATTTAATAATAATAATAGAATTTCCTTCTTTTATTTATATAATAACATATGAATAGATTATCTGAAATATATTTAGAATATTAAGTATTGATGCTTATATTAATAATTATAATAATTACACTTAAGAAAAAATTAGAGCTTGAATAATCTTAATTTTTATATATAATAACATATTGCAAAAGATATTATCAAAGTTTAGCTTATTTTAACAAATAAAATTTTTGAAAAACTGATCATATGATATAACAAACAATATGACATTAGCAGAAAAGATAATATTTATTTAGTAAATTAGAAAAAATAATAAGAGTAAAAGCGAAAGTGTTAATAGTATAATTGACAATTTTTAAAAATAATATATATTTATAATATTTATCATTTATTAAACAGTTTTAGTAGGTCACAGTCTTATAAGACTGTGACCTACTTACATTATAATGTGATCTACTTAGATGATAAGGTGACCTACTTACTAGTTTTTGTTGCTTTGTGGCTATTTAGTTATTAAGTAGGGTTGTATTTGTTTTTATTGCTCTATCCTATTTTTATTGCCTTCTAGATATCTGCTAATTTTCGTTACTCTGCGGTCTTTTTGTGGTTATTTCGCTATGTTGTATTTATTATTTATTTTGGGCTTGTATGCCATTTTGGTTTCATTATTGCTTTATGGTTTCTTTGGTATACTGGTCAGTTTTTCTTTTTCGTTATGGATGTAGGTTTCTTATTTATTGTTTGGGGCTTTCATGCGGTTCTGAGCTTTCTTTCTGCTATATGTTTTTTATTGTATACACCTTTTCCTCATTGAGTATTTCTATTGTAAGATCGTTAATTGGTGTTCTTAGGTTTGATTACGCCTGTGAACTTTATTTTGAGAGTTTGATTGAGGCGAGTGTGAATTATTAGGAATTATATCTTGGAGGTATCCTTTATGCGAGAAAGCCTTTCAGAGTCTTTGGGTGTCGAGTCTTTAGTACTGGCTTAGGTGAATCTACTTTGCGCAAAAAAAAGAGTTTGCATGCAAGCGAAGGCTTATTATATTACTGGCGAGTCTGCGTATCATATAAGCTCTATTTCATGTGGATCTAATCTAGCTTGTGCTGTGCTGTGACCTGATTTCTGAAGATGAAACTGTCTTCCAGGTAGAGCCAGATAGTATTGAATCAATTTCCACAATTTGAGATTCAAATGGATTATAATCCTTGTTTTTAGGCAGGGATGAAGAAGCCTGAGACTTGAATATTGGGCTGGATTTTTGATCTGATTCAGTATCACTGTCTTCTGATTCTGATTCTGTATCGCCTATGGCATAATTATCTCCTGCGTCAAGACAGTCTGATTCTTGCCTTAATGCAATTCTCGAAAGGTATTTAAGATGTTTAGGAGTTGAATTCTCACCACCATGAGCTCTGAAAGCATGCCTTTTTCCATAACGTCTTAATTTCCTAGGTTCAGCTCTATATGGTTTTAAGAATTCTCTAAATGGTCTTGTACTGTGCTTTCCGCTTTTAGCATAGATTGGATCACACAACTTATCTGCTTTAATTGCATCTTGAATCCAGGTGAGCAATTCTCTTGCGCATTCTGGATTTTTCTCAATGGAAAGAAATGGTCGGGGGTCAGGATTCTTCTTCTTTTCTCCCTTACTCTTTAAATAGCCTGTGCAATACCAAGAATAACTATCTTCATACTATGCCGTCACTAAGAAAATTTGTTAGTGACGCTCTTAGTGACATCCTTGTATGTTTTTTTCGTAGTTTAGAAATGCTCAGTTGTCTTCCTTTATATCTGTCACTATGTCACTAAGAGTCACTAAGAAAAAGTAAACTTCTAGGGAAAATCGATTTTTTTCTATGGTATATCTATCAGTATGCTATGTATATATTATATGTATGCTATATTTTTACTATACTCATAGATAAAAAAAATAAAAAGTAAAGAAGTCTGATTTTTCTTAGTGACCCTTAGTGACATGATACAGATGTCAATTTATTCTTTTCTGAGTGTAAGGTAAATTGGAAGAAAAGCTCTAGATGAAGACGATTAATTTTAGCCTCTTCTTTTAATATTTATTATTTATATTGCCAGATCTGAAATTCTCTTCTATCAATAGATTGGAGAATTTTATTTTTTCTCACATGTTCATTTGAAATACTATTTCTAGAAATGCATCTTTTCAAGTGGTTATCTTGATAGGTTATGGGATGATCACCAAGGCTATTTTCAGATATGAAAACTAAGGAGTCACATACACTACAATATATGTAATTTGATAGAAGACCATAGACTCTATCACTTCTTTCAATTAAATTTCCATACATCGTAATATATCTATTCTTAGAAAGAATTTCCCTGGAATAGTTATCTTCTAGTATTTTCCTAAATGGATCACGAATACGAGAGCATTACATTTCTGGTGTTTCGTGATCATGTCTTTTTGTTAAAGGGCCTAATCTTTCAAGTATTCTTCTATAATCTTCAGAGCCTCCATGAGTATTCCATGCATCAATTAGCTTAGAATAGGCTTTACTATCTAAATCCATATTAGCGTTTTGGTAGAATAACAGAATATAACGATTTTATTGATTTTAGCCGATTTTAGCTGATTTAGCAATATTATACTCTAATAAATAACAGATTCAAATTTACTGGTTAAGAGAATTATGGCAGTTTTAATGCTATATAGCGATTTTATCGATTTGTAGCCGATTTAGTGAGACTACATATTGCTAAACTCAAATTCATTTTTATTCGATTGTAGGGATTTATATAGAGTCATATCTAGCTAATTTTATATTTACATGCATATGCACAGCATCTTCGGCTAAATCGGTTTGTGGCATGATGTACTGTATATCGTATCACATGAGATCTCCTCTAGTTCCCTGCCAGTTCCTCGATAGTTCCAGGAGTGTTCCAGGAGCTGGCGAGTTTCCATAAATCACGAGATGATCGGCCAATCAGATTTCACCTTTCTTGACATGATAGCTAAGCCACCGTTATTATTCGATTATTAATCATTCATGGCGCAGTGTATTTTTTTCATTAGCGATGATCAAACAATTCATTATTATTCCGATGCATTATATACACCCATACTTATGTAAGTAAATGCCTGAGCTATGTGCGAAACTTTATATTTATTAGATGCGAAATTATAATATATATGCGTGGCAATTTGGCGCAGTAGTCACGCTATCGGCAAAGATTACTCGGAAAAGGTGTCGGCAATAATACTTTTAATTTGTGACTTGCAATAGCGTCTGCACTATAACTTTTTACTAATATCATTTACTCTTTTTTCACATCCCTCTGCATATCGATACCAGCACAAAATTTCTTCCTGATTGGTCTTTGCAACACGCAATCCAGCGCGAATTGCTTTTTGACAAATCTGGCTAACAGAAGTACCTACAACATCATTGTCATCGACTTCGGCTTGCTCACCCTTGACAGGCGTAGATAACACTCTCAGCAGGCCCTGGAATCTTTCTTGTTCGCGGATAATCCTTGGGGAGGTTTGTCTCGACGAATTTCTTCTTGATTGGGTTTCATTTTCTTGTATGCTAACATCATCTGCGCTATCTGGTTCCTCTGGGACCTCTTCACCATCTTAATTCTCTGGATTTCTAGAAACAAATAAAAGTTTGATGAGATACCCCTGCTATCTGGTCAGCACCCTAATTGCTCTGCATTAGTATACATGGCCTCTAAACGATCAAAAATAATAGTATAAAGGATTGATACCAATCACTCGCATGGAAGAATATTTGGTTGCATTAAGTGTTTTAACTTTTATTTGTAATACATTGATGCTGGGCGCCTTCATAAATTCGAAGCCAAAAAAGAAAGTATAAATTATTCATCTTTTTCTGGATTACATGAAAAATACGATTAGCTTGTGATCCTGAGTCGTTCATTGAAATGTGTAGTCACAACCAGAATACTCCTATGTAATGTCTCATTCGAAATTTTTTTTCGCTGGCACTTACATGTATATGCAAAACACCTTGGTAAATGTATGCGCTAGAAAAAAAAAATATAATATGTGCGTTTCTCAGATATTAACTCAGGTGATTGATCCTCACGTCCATTTCGGTAATTCCCGTACATTTATTCTTTCCCGTCTCTATGATAGAGAACAAAAATAAGGAAGACTTTGAGAAACGATTAATATGTAACCAGCTCAAGAGCGAGAGAACTCTGTGATGAAAATTGTTCTTGGTATATAGCATTACAAAAATCCGCATATACTGTAGTTATTCCGGAACATTTTAAAGAGATAGGACTTATTAAAACTTTAACGATAAGAGTAGTCAATTACATGCATATATATTGTTAAATACAATACGCATCCCACATACTGTACACATGTATAAAATATCTCTAAAAGCTCAATACAAGTATTTTTCAACATCATATATGATTATCTTTTTCACTAAATTAATAAAATTATGGTACAAGTAATATTCACGATTCAAAATATTTTTTATCATTTCTGCCAGATCGAATTGGAGAATTATCAAGATCACTATCTTCATTTGCGTCTTTAATACCGATTTTGTGTCTATCTTTATTTGGTGTAAATGGATACGCTGGAAGACTTCCGGAAAGTTTTGATGATTCAAACAAATTATCATTATGTTCATCTCTCAGCTGAAATATTATGTTGGAAGTTTCCAATAATCCACACTGTGTATCAAAAGACTGGTAAGGTAATGACGAAGTATTACAAAATAATTATAAGCCATATACAACATACTGTACCTTGAGATCCCAAAGGAGGACAACGAAATCGAAAATATGTTTACGATGTTCTTCATAACAAATCGGTACAATTGACTTATGTGATCGTTCGTATTGCAGAACACCGCAGGACGGGTTATACATTTGCCACAATTCAATGCGATCCTCTATAAAATGCAGGAAGTTAAATAAAAAATTATTGAAAAATAAGAAAAAAAATTTTTAAAAATACTTTCCATAGGTGTGTAACGAAAAAACTCTTAACTTCGAAAAAGTTTCAGGAGAACCACTCCGAAACTGCTCACCAATTTCTTCCAACATATAAGAGTTACCAATCGGTAGCTTACAACACCCATCCCAAGTAGAACGAGGAATATCTTTATGCCCATATCCTCCACTCATTTCTAAGTGGCCTACTTCCATTAATGATTTTCTTAATTTTACGGTAAAGACACCATCAGATTTTTGCTCATAAGAGTTGGTACATTTTCGTCGACTTCTGCAAGATTTAACTGATGATAAAATGACTTCCCCCCTTAAATAAAACTATGTCAGTATACAATATTTATCAAACATCAAACATCAAGTATCACCCCAAATAAAAGCTACTTACATATGATAATATAAACGATCTTCTAAGCCGACAAGTATTTTTTTTAAGCAAGGATGTATCAGATAACCTCCGTAATCAGCCTCTGAAACATCTAGCTGTTGCATAACAGAATCTTCTATAAAAACATATTTATGGAATAAAGATAAAACTTTCGCGAAAAAAGCAGTTAATGGATCTTCAGGATCTAATATTGAACACGTTATCTTAATATTTTCCAAAATAAGATCTTCTTCACTAGAATTCTGGCTAGTAATATCTTCCAGGAGATGAGCTTTTAATTTGTCTCTTTTGAACTTTATTATTTCGAGTCCCAAAGATTTTAATGATTTTATTTTCAAAAGTTCAATAATATCTTTTGGAGGACTTGTAATACTTGGGCGTTTAGTAAAGCTCTGTATCTTGGTGTACTCTTCATTACTTAACCACTTCGGTTTTGCTATCTTGAAACCACAACGGATGATTCTCCAAACCTCTGGTCTCAGAGGATGTCCTTTGACATTTGATGCTTTCTCTAGCAAGTCAGTAACTACCGAACCAGATTTTAATGTCCAACAATTCCAAGAATCATAATTGAAAGACCGTTCAAAATAAGGAATCATGACTTCATTAGTTTCTTTAAGTACTAATTCCGGGTCAATCTTTATGCCCTCTTCATAATTTGGAAGTCCTCCATAAAAGATAGAGTGCTGATTGGATTCCGAAAATTTAGGTGACTCAATAATAAGGTTATCTGGCCGTCGCGGTGATTGTCGTGGTGATTGTCGTCGTCGTGGTGGTGTGGTGTAACGGACTCGATTATATTGCCTTTTTAATACTCGTTCTTCCTCAGCATCACTTGCATTTTCCCTTTTCCCTAGGGTATTTGTATTTCGCAACAGGTCTTGATCTTCTTGATCGTAACTTTGCGCACCGAGATCACTCGACTCTTGTACAGCTTCGGAAACAACTTGACCATTCTTGAGAAGAGAAGAGATAAAAGAGATAAATATATAACTGAGACAAAATACGATTTATGTTGACATAATGATATCAACAAACCTCGACTCCATCCATTATTTCTCCCCTAAGATCTTGTTTCCTTTCAGAGTCATATTCGATGGTTGATGTTGTGTTTGTTGCGTTGCGCAAATCTTCGATTGCTATTCTGTCTGTACGATGCTCCTAATAGGATTGTCAGTAAGACTATTATAATGTTTTATTCTCCTAGGTTTGCCTTAAGACTCACCTCCAGTGCCCTTAATGTACTTGCGGATGTAACTCTTCGACTTATCGATGTGCGAAACTCCTTTTTTTCATTCTTTAGTTCAATTTCATCAATAAAACGTTTTATATCGGCTGAAAAGAATGACTTATCATAATTTGTCAGAATTTTCCTCGCTTTCTTCTTGGAAAACTCGTGCACATAGCATTTGCCACCCAAACTTTGTAGTAACGAATACATATCATCTTTGAAAGTATTGATTGTATCTGAAGATAATAGTTCGGATTTTGACTCTATGTATCGCAGGGCATTAATAATCGACCATTCCTTCTGTGGGTTATGATCGAAGTAATCATTCAGTAGTGATTCAAACATAATTCTTACATTTACAGAAAGAAACACGCACTCATCTAATACGCGTAATATATATATCAGATATTTAATTGGAGTGGCTGATTGTTAAGTCCGGAGCACAAGTGTAACTAAATGAACCAATCGTGTCACATTGCATAGTCATACATAGTCCTTCGCTTCGCTCCGGATTAACAAGACGTGTTATTATTCGAAAACTCTTTCACGCGCATTCCCTACTGGCGTATGGCCATTATTTCCTACGTTAGATGTTTGGTGCTGGTCTGCAGAATTTCCTTGAGCATGCGTGTTCAAGGCATTACCCTGCATGTTAGTGTCCAGGTTTGCGTTGTGTATACCTACTGGCATACGGCAATTACTTCCTGTGTCAGATGTTTGGAAGCATTCTGCAGGAATTTCCTTTTGCATGCGTGCTTAAGGCATTACTCTGCATGATGTTTTCCAGTATACCGTGACTGAAATGCCAACCTTTACAAAAAATCAAAGAAAAGTTACAATATTTTATCTTACAGATCTTTCGTCTCGCGAAATTGAATTTATTGCTTGAACAGCCACAGTTAAAAAAATACAAGAAATTCAATGCTCAAAGTGTACAAAACTTTATTAATAATTTCAGATTAGTAGCAAATTGGGAAAATGATAGAGGATTGCATAGAAACATATGATGCTATCAAAGAGGGAGAGAGTACGCGGATCCTAGGCCATTTAATGCTAGTCCCAGCATCAAGTTATTTCTTTGCTCTCTCAGGCATTTTGTAAATTTCTATACTACAGAGGGTCACCAAAAGTCTCCGAACACTTTTTGGGATAACATAAAACTCAAAATTTAAAGTTAAAACTGAG
>CAJVPP010002497.1:0-14623 GCA_910592005.1 Funneliformis mosseae
TCGACTCAGGAGTGTTCAAGCACTTTTTGACATCATCAGCTTTATATCTTGATCTATCATCGATATCTTTAGCTGGTGTACAAATTCTTAGTAATTCTAGACAGATACGATGTCTTTCAGCTCGAGTGGTAGTTGTAAGCCTATCTTCTCTGTAATCTTTACGAGTGATAGCTTCAACAGCCATTTCATTGTTAGTACTGGCATCTCGCACTTGTCTATAAGCTCTGAACCATTTCATATGATTATAATTCCCATACTCTGAAATGAAATCTTCGGTTAGTAATTTAGGTGGAATCTGATAGCATTCCACAATATGGTGCCGGTCTAAAGAGCGCATTTCTTCCAAAGTCTTTCTTGGCTTATTTTCTAATAATTTAGCAGTTTCATGATCGAGGATAATAGCATTAGTTATTTCTAATATCTCCTCTGCTTTAACGGTAGCAGAATTCACCTTCACAACTTGAGATAATGATGTATCATTTTCACCAGGTTTAGGAATAGATTCTATACCCGCCTCTCTGAAAAAATCGACCATTCTCCAACCAAATAGTCACCAGGAACGGAATTTCTCTAACATATATGTTACCCATAATCGAACGGTTGGTACGTCTTTATTTCAGATGATAGAGTCTATATCTGAAAATATTCCTCTATTTTGAAGTTCTCGGGGGAAACATTCGCGTTTAGCATTCAACAACCACTGAAATAACCCCTTTTCTGTAATGGGGACGTTAGATGATCTTTGTTCAATATGGCATATATAATCTTTAATGCATCGCATACAGAATAACATCTGATTCATTCCGGCATTTGTTTCTATATAGCTATTAAAGAGGCAGAATGCCTGCTCAAACTTTGGATTAGTACATGAAACGCCTATTTTTAGAGTACTTGTATATGCAACTAAATCAACATTGCTCCATGATTCTTCTACATTGCTGAAGTCATGAGCCTTTTCCATCAGATCAGATTTACCATGATATTCCTTAATTCGCAATTCTGGAAAATCAGTCTTAAGGGCGTGAACCATCCCTTGTACATCCTTTCTGAGGTGGCAGATAAGTGATGCACTTTTTCGACTCTCAAAAGTCAATAAAGACATTTGTTTGGCCCAATTTCAGAGTTCGGCTAATACTATTTTTTTATTAGGGGCTAGGCAGAATGTCTTACCTTTTTGGAGTTGGAAAGTGTTGTGAATAATAGAGAATAGTTTATCCTTACGAAGGGCTTTAATCCATTCGATATTAAGATCGGTGAGATCATTATCCATGACGATAATGCGTCTTGCGTCTTGGACTAATTTATATAACTTTTCTATCGATTGACCGGCCAAATGACTCTGTGCCTGAGCAATTATAGACACTATTTCATCAAGCCATAAATCGTATTGACTCGGATGACATTTACAATTTTTATTACATTTGCATTTATTAACAATACGATGTAAACTCTCTATTTGACATACTACTCTCTTGTGATCAGGTAGATTTATATTACCATCGATATCACAATATGATTTGAGATTGAGTCTTGTAGTAACAGCATTTGAGTAAGAGTAACGCGTGGATAATACTAGCAAATTCACATCGTCAGATATTGTAAGATGCTCTAGAACATATGTTTTTCCTGTCTCCCAAGGTGATCCTACATAGATATCACCTTCATTGGGTAATAGTCTTACATATTTCTCCTCATATATTTCTGTCGCTATAAGGTTTTCATTATACTTAATCCAAGATGGCATTTTTATGAAGGCTTTAGGAAAACCTAGACCCTTTATCCTGTGAGAGGCGGGAGATAAATTTTTATTTTCTTTCTGAATTTTTTTTGCAATAGATGGGTTGCATTCAAAAACTTCCTCGTGCTCATAACTATTTTGCCGAAAGCATTTTACAATGAACATCCCACTGCTAACACATACACGATTGAACTACCACTGATCCTTGTCATGTATGCGTTTACATTGTAGACATTCTAGTAGAGCTTTCCGGTTAAAATATACGAAGTTTTCTGAGTCCTTTTCTTCGATAGTCCAATCCCTAAGATAGTTAGAATACTTTTGCAAAACTAGATTCGCATATTTTTGTAATATATCCAATCTTACAGATATTCTTAGCAGGTTATTATTTTTTCTATGCTAAGCATTCTAGGTCTCACTTCAAGTCCTAAACTAGAAGGCGGTTGGACCCTAGCATGATCAAGTTCATTCCAGCTATTAGTTATCAAAGATAACAGGATACGTTTTACACGACATTTTTTTGCCGAACCAATTAGGCGAAGGTTAAAATTCTAGTCAGACAACCCTCTATCAATATACTTGCTGAATTTTTCACCGGTTATGGTATATACTAATTCAGTAAATGCTTTGAGTTCGTGATGATCAATAAGAAGAGCTAGTGCATATAAGATATGGTAGCTATATTTGCTAGAGTCTGATAATGTAGCGATTACCAACCCTTTAAGAATATCTTTCCAGCTATAATCAAGAATTCGATACAAAGCTCTTATAAAGGATAAGCAGATTCAAATGAATACTTCTTGCGCCTTAATTCCATTCGCTTCCATATCTTCTTGTAAAGCATCTATATCGATCACAGCTCTTAAAGGGTTTTGTTCATTAATACATTCGTGAATCCCAGGTAGACCATATACTTCAGAAATGTCATCTGCAACAGAAAACTTTGGTGCTCGATCGTCTTGATCGATTTTGATAACTAATTTATCTTCCACTTCATCCCAGTCATAAGCATTATATAAACTAGATCCTTTTTCATTCGGAAAGAGAAATAAATAGATTGGGAGATATTCTAATAATCCCTTTTCATCTGACATATTTCTAGGTGGTGATAGGAAAATTTCTCGAATAGCATTTAGCAAATCCTTAAAAGAAAAATTATCATTAAACTTTTCCTGTCTTAAAGTATATGACACATTAATCTTTTGCTCGTTTACATTTGGTGGTTGAACCAATGGAGTCTTGATAGTGCTGATTGAAATGCAAAGAGCTTCTTCATTATCTGATTCATAATTAGACTCATAGTCATTATAATAATCTGACCCTAAGTCAGATCTATTATCAGTACAACTGCTTGAGTCACTTAAATATTCATCGGGGCCAGCGCTGTCATAGTGGGCGAGAGTTCCGATGCGATCAGTTTGGACGAAATTAGTTTGTGTATGCATGATGTTAGTTTGAAAATATTTATATTACTTTATAAAATTCGGAAATGTTTAATTTATTTTTTCAGAGAATGTAAAAAAGAGGCGTATAGCAATCTAGTAAGCAAATCGTAAAAGGAAGGCAAATGAATATGCAACTGAAAGTGGGAGCTTCTGCGTAATCTATTATATAAATATTGGCAGAAGCCCCCATCTCGATGGTATGTACCGGGTATAGCATGAAGTCTTCTTCAGCGGATAGATAGATTCTTAATAGGTGATACTTAGGATAGTCTTCTGCGTAATCGAAAATGAAAGGCTTCTAGATATATACTTTTAGATAGAGGTTTCTTCAGAATTATTATATAAAATATTGGAAGAAGCCCCCATCGAGATGGTATGTACTCAGGTATGATATAGCCTTCTGCGTAATCTATTATATAAATATTGGCAGAAGGCTACATTTTTCTAGATATGTATTCGGGTATAGTATAAATAGGCTAGCCATAATAATACAAATTGCAGATAGATAGATTCTTAATAGGTGATACTTAGGGTATTCTTCTCCGTAATTATTATATAAAAATTGGAAGAAGAATACCCTAACACTAGTATGTATCCAGGTGTGGCATAAAGGCTACATTTTGATGATATAAATAGGCCGGCCATGATAATACATAGCACACCTCCAACTTCAGGACGCGAAATCGGCATAAATCGTAAATGAAAGGGAAGCCGATATGCATCAAAATGTGGAGCCTTCTTCGTAATTATTATATAAAAAATTAGAAGAAGGCTCCATTTTTCTAGACATGTACTCAGGTATGGTATAAATAGGTCGGCCACAATAATACATATCACATCTCCAACTTCAGGACGTGAAATCAGCATAAATATACTGACAACTAATGGGCAATAGTTAAGTTGTAGGATGGCGCACTTTTTGGTAATCAAATGGGCTGGCCATAATAATGTATATCATACCTCTGAACTGGTGAACTAATAGAATTAACCGAATTTGCTATATTATATGGCAGAGGGTATTCAGTGCCAGTTGAGTTTTTTTGTGAGATAAAAATATACCAAAAGTGATACCGAAGTTGGCTGGCCCTTCTTGGGACACTTCTTTATTTTTTATAAATTCATTATTACATATGATGACATATGGTATCTCTGGTTCCAAAATTTCTGAAGCGCTCTGATCATTAATACTGTTAACGGAGTTCTCAATCTAGTGCTCCAATTTGTGATCATTTATAAAACAAATGTATTTATTAAATATTTCACGAGGGTAACCAACTCGGCAACCAAGCTCAGTACGCCTATGGCATACCCCATATTTCGGCATTCTGGTCGACACTATTCTGTATTTTTTTTCTTTTTTTTTACACTACTTTGGCACCTAGAAAGGCAACTAAATAGGCGTAAAGGGTAAACACTTTAACATAGAATCTAGCACCCAATCAGACGCAGGAGGTCAGTATCATCAATATATAACTTAAATTACAAATGGAGTAGAAACAAGAAGAAAAGAGAGGTAGTTAAATTAAAGCGTGAGTGATATTTAAATTATAACGTGGTAACAAAATCATACATATGAGAAAAATGCAAATACCAAGAAAGGTATAAATATATAACTAGAATGTGAACAGCGGTAACATCAAAATAAAAAGGGTAGATTAAAGAGTGGTAACCAGGTTATGTATTCAGATTAAAGCATGGTGATCAGGTTGTAGTCGTTAGATTATAACATGGTATTTAGGTTATAGTGTGATATTTAGATTTAAGTGTAACATCTAGATTATAGTGTGATATTTAGATTATAACGCGATATTCATACTATAGCATGGTATTTAGATTATAGCGTGGTACTATAACCTAGTCTAAGTGGGATATCACGCTTTAACTTAATTAAGTTAAAACGTGATATCCCACTGCTCCTTTATTAAAATAGTAGTAGTGTTTGGTAATTAAATGTCATATTCTTCAGTAAAAAAAACTACTTTGTTATATAAGAGAGATTATTAAATTTTAATATTAAATTTAAAATAAAGTTTAAATATGTTTAAATAACAAACTGTTTATTTTCATCTATAAGCTATATAAATTATTTTAAAGTATTTTAATTGTTTTAGTTCATAAAGAAATCAATAAAATATTTAACATGTTTAACTAATATTTTAATAAATTTAATCTTTTTTTACTATAAGTTACAAAGAATATATAATACAAGACTATCATAAATATTACTTGTTATAGATTTCATATTTTTAATAACTTTTTGCATATTTAATTTATTATTTATTATTATTAAAACCTTTATTAAATTCCTATTTATCTAATATTATAAGTAATGAATCTTCAATATTCTTAGCAATATGAAGGTATAAAATATATTTAACAGAAAGAATAATTTTATAAAGTCGAAATTCAGTAATAAGGTATAAATATATTATTTCTAAAAATTTTTTTTTGTTTAAAGATTTACAAGTTAAAAATATTAAATTGGTATTTTTTAATTTTTTATAATCACTAAGATAGAATAATTATATACCTAGTAAATGAGTTTCTTTATATATTTTAGATGTAGAATTTGAATTTTGAATCTAATTAAAAATCTAATTTTTTAAATATATTAGACTTAAATAGTAATGAATAGTTAAAAGTCAATCTGCAAGGTATTAACATAATTAAAGTTAACATGATTTATGATATTAGAATTTTTTAAAAATGCATTTACAATATTTTGATTTTGATTTATATGCATTTTTTAAAAAAAAATTTATAAATTATTTAATTATTAAAAATACATTTACATTAACTTTTTTTTTGTTCTTTAGTTATTTCATAAACATTTGTAAGATAAATGTACTAACCTTATGTCTTCTTTCCAACTATTACTTCTACTTAACAAAATTGCATACTTTACTTCTTTTTAAAACAAAGTTCAAAATATTTTCAGTTCCAACTTCTAATTTTACTTTCTCATTTTACTTGACCTTTTTATAGCTTAGTTACTCTGATTCAGTGTCACTATTATCATTAGATGGTTCTTCAACTTCATTAATCACTATTGATTCAAAAATATAAAAAAATAACTTATTTAGGATTTTTAGCATTTTATTTAACGTGACATATATGATACTACGATCCACAGCATATACATTACAGTATTATTCATCAAATCAAAACGGATAATACGCTCAAAATTTTTAAGATCCGTGTTCAAAATATATATTTCCGTATTATGAATTAATCCGGATTTTGATCAGTTGACCGAATTTCGAATGAACAGACCAACACCTCAATGTATAATATACAAAAAGTTTTGTCTATTGCGCCAATAATATCAACCAATCAAATTCTATTTACAGATTCCAAAAATACAGATTTATTTATTCACATTTGAATGTAACATGATCCCTTTTACCCTTCCCATTCTTCCTCTCAGCGGTGGCCAAAATTTCTACAGTGCCAAAATTTAAAGTAAAAATAATGGTCGTATCATCATCATAACCGTCAATTTCAGACTCTATTTCCCAATTACGAAGTAATTTCACTCCTGGTTCATCACAGAATTTAACATTATGACGGTTTGTAACATACATATCAAAACTAATATTACTTTGCGTTAATGAGGATGGTTTATAGTATCTAGTAACCTTTTCATTTGTTGAAACTTGGTTACCACGTCTCGCAAGCGTTTCAAAAATTATTGTATAGCCATTTGGAAGTCTTTGTGTTGCTGGATCATTTGGTAAAGACCTTCGCACGATATCCGTTCCTATAAATAATAATAATAATAAAAAAAAGGAGTGTATTTTTTTTTTTGAGCGAATTTAAATGATAGTGTGGTTAAACATACCGTATGTTCGCTTTAAGACTCGATTTACCACAATTTCATTTTGGAGTCCAAATTGAACGCCACCTTTCACGACCGCGACTATAGGTTTCGGTGCTTCATTAATCATCGATATCGGTACAACATTGCTAAATTCCCTTCTAATCTTATATAATAAATATTTGGATTCACCAAATCCGCCAACAAACATTATCGCAGAGCATTTTGCATGATCCTTTTCTAATTGGTCTCTTATCAAATCAATAATCTCGTTTATAATGGGATCAAACATTTTTTTAACATCATTGAATCTAACCGTTATTGACCAATCATTATTTCTTAATGATCGCTTTTCTTCCCCTTCAATGATATCTTTTATCCAAGGATAATCATCTAATTCGATCTTATAATCTTTAAAATCTACCTTTCGTCCCGTAAAAGGGATCTTTACTCGTCTGCAAAACTCTTGTACCATATATTGTATGAAACTCTTGTGATTTTTTTTTATCAGTTCAATGGCGTTTTTTCCCAATTTATTACCAAGAAATTCTACAAATTTCTTATCTATAAAACTTGATCCACAACTTTCACCTGTTCGTTCGGTTAATTCACTCAACCCATTATTGGTTAATATTTCATGCCTTGACAAATCCACTGTGCCACCGCCACAATCCACAACCATAAATGATTCTATCATGATACGCAGTTGATTAGAAACCTTTCCTAATTCAATAATAATGATAAATTTTTTTTTTTTTTTTACGAACCTCCGGGTTTCAATTTATATGTTGTTTTCAAAGAATCCAAACAATACACCGCGGCAGCTTCGGCTAATTTGACGCAATGCGAAAAAAAAGGTTAGATACGCTATTATTTTTTTTTCAGGAAAGAAAAATTGATTTTTAAATTTATTCTTACGTTCCGTAGTGAATATCAGATTTCTGCTAAATTTCTCAATAGTAAATCTCGCGTCAAAAGCGCATTCGCGCATCGTCTGAATTGCATCATCATCAAATTCCGCCGGGATCTTTAATCAAATCAAATCAGTTCCGATATCGATGATCAAAACTTGCGCAACGTGAAAGTTTTTTTTATACGTACCGTGAACACGGTCAACACGTTAGTATAAAAATGTAAATCTTTCCATCGGTTGCTTAAACTTTTTTTAATCATTTCACATAATTTTTCCAAATAATCCGTGATCACTTTTTTATAATCCAAATTATCAGGTAAATTAAGTTCCATTGAAGAACTATTTAATAGTAACAATTTAAACAATTCCATGTTTAATTGACTAGAATTCTTCTTCCTTGGCTTTTTAACCATTGCTGAATAACCCCAAGATTTTACGGTGGTGAATGTATCATCTTGATATTTTATGATGGTTGGAGTTTTATAACCTATAGAGTCCATCCATTTGTCTTGTACGATGATGTTTTTTGGATCGGACTTGTGAGCAAAAGCGTATCCCTAAATGATTGAAATTATAAATTTGAATTAAGGTTTATAATCATAATCATTAATTAGACAGGTACTCACGGAATACGTCGTACCGAAGTCTGAAGGTAAAAGAAATAAGATAAATGTTTAAAGTAAGCATTAATATGAGACATTTTCTGATTCACAATAAATGATCTTACCAATCGCGACAACCACCCTAATATCATCATCCTTTGACGAAGACATCTTTTTTTTAAAAAAAAAAAAAAATGTAAACTTGTAAACCCCCCCCCCCCCACTAATATACGTGATTATGATATAACCTGTGTCACATACAGTACAAGCACTAAAATCTGTTTTATATCCTTTTTTTTTTTTTTATGTTTTTGTTTCCAGAATTGGAAATTTCGAAAAGCTATATGTAACACAACGAAATTAAGCGCGAATGATTGTTCTCTTTTGCAGGCGCCAAGTCACTTATAGATAAAAATCTTAGTCATGAGTTTGATTTATCGGCATTTCAAATGTTCGCACATGAAATTGCCCAATGCCTATAACATAAATTCGGACAATTTATCAAGGTTTGAATAATGTGATGGTGATGATATCGAGTGATATTGGGAAAAAAATAACAGTATCTTTGATTAATATAAATATGGTTAAATAAAAGACCGGAATGTAATCATGCAATTTTTGTTTATAAATACATGTCGACGTCAATTATTGAATCTTTAACTCCTTTTGAAAAAAAATGGACTGGCAAAACGATATCCGTGTTATTGTCGGTTTGGGTACAGTAATCTTTTTTATCCTTTATATGATGATTATTTATTTCTTTTTAATTTTTTATATCAATT
Organism: Funneliformis mosseae; assembly: GCA_910592005.1. Lineage (NCBI taxonomy): Eukaryota > Fungi > Glomeromycota > Glomeromycetes > Glomerales > Glomeraceae > Funneliformis > Funneliformis mosseae. The sequence goes on from CAJVPP010002497.1 coordinate 9,298, forward strand.
TAACCAAACGCGTTTTCCGATAATTTTAGATTTTGGTACCACATATTCGGTAAGGATATAAAGTTATATCTAAATTAATCTAGACCCATCATTTTCTTTTTAAAAAAAAAAAGTTTATTTTATAGGGATTCGCTTATTGTCATATATATGATGAAATTATTCATACGAACAGTAAGTGGCCCGGAGTGACAGGTGAGTTCAAGACCAACACAGTACTCCAGTATGATTATAAGTTTATAAGAGTCGAACAATGGGGAAATCCGGCATTATATAAACGATCAAATGCGAAGAAAGAAAAAGAACCTGTTGAATTATTTAAATTACACCTGGGTAATTTACAAGCAAAACTTAGACCTAAACTTTCAATCGATCATAAGAAAGCAATTAAGGATTACCTCTATGAGATCGGAAAGGTAATAATAAATAATCGAATTAATTTAATGCAAGCATCGTGAAAATAAAACGTTGAAATTTTGTGCTTTAATATCAAATGATTCTTATTAGCTAATTAGGAAAACGATTCATCAAAAATGGTCTGAAGTTGAACTTACCAAACATGTTCTTTGGGTTCTTACCGTTCCAGCAGAATTCTCGGAAAAAGACAAATGCATAATGAGGGAATGTGTGTGTAATGCTAAGCTCATTAGAAATAAAAGTTCCCCAAATCTACATTTTACCACTGAACGTAAGTTAAAAAAAAAGAAATTAGGATAATGATCATTCGATTTATTTTAATAATCATTGGTTCATTTTTACAGCTGAAGCTGCGGCAATTTATTGTATCGAGAATGAATTACGAGATTTAAATATCGGAAGTAAGTTATCATTGGACAAGAATATATAATTTCTTTTCTTTTTTTTTTTAAAAAAAAAATTTGAAAAAAAATTTATTATTTTAAAATTTCACAGCTTCCTTTATGATTGTTGACTGCGGAGGTGGTACCGTCGATTTAACAACTCGAGAGTTAGTTGGAATTGATCAATTAGGTGAAGTTACTGAACGAACCGGGGATTTTTGTGGAAGCACATTTGTTGATAATGAATTCATTCAATTTTTACGAAAAAGGCTCGGTCATCGTGCCATGGATTTATTAAAAGAACACAATTATGGTCAATATCAAAATATCGTTCAAACGTTTTGTCGACGTATAAAAATTCCTTTCACGGGTGATGAACCGGGATCTCCCTATAAATTAGATATTGAAGACATTGCTCCAGCTTTAAAACAATTTGTCGATGAAGAAATCAAAGGAAATCTGAAAGCACGGGAATGGTTGATTAAAATTACGTTCAATGACGTAAAGAAGATGTTTGATCCTATCATCGATAGAATTATTCGTATGATACGACATCAACTTTTAAATAATCGAGGAGTATGCTCCGAGATAGCTTTAGTTGGAGGCTTTAGTAAATCAAAATATTTACAAAAACGGATCAAACAAGAATTTGTACATGAAGCGGTAATTGTAATTCCTAATCAACCTGAAGCGGCAATTGTTCGTGGGGCGGCCATGTATGGACTAAGTTTACAAAAATCTTCTAATACAAGTAAAATGCATAAGACTAAATTCGCAATCTTGAATCGTATCCTGAAATATACATATGGAATAAAAATATTCCCGCCGTGGAAAAATGGAGACCCGCCTGAACGTAATGAAAACGGGCGTATTGGTATTTTCAAACGACTTGCGGAAATAGGTACGGAAGTAGTACCCGAGAAAGAGTTTAGTTCAAGCTTTATACCTGTTAAATCAAAGCAATCGGATATGAAATTTGAAGTATATTATACAACAAAACATAATGCAAAATATTGTGACGACGATCAGGTGAAACCTTTAGGATCGGTTCATATCGACCTTCCTGGAATCGTTAAGAATCGTCGTGAAATGAAGGTCACCTTTGGATTTTTTTTTGGTCAAATGGAAATCACAGCATTTGCAAGGAATGAAGTCAATGGACAAAATTACAAAATTAGATTCGATTTATCAATGGAAAACGAAATTTAAGTTTTCGTATTACTAAAATTACATACACTAGGAAACAGATCATTCCGCAATGATATTTTTTATTTAGTAAGAAGGTTTACGTTGTAAAACAATTTTGGGGGTAATCAATTTATATACATAAACAAAAAAATTTCCAACTCTAAATTTAACGATGTTTTGTAATAACTTTAGCGGGTGTGAAAATTTGACATTTTGACTTATCGTTACTTACGAATTGTTGTGCTATTAAAGGAAAGTAACAAACATCTACAATCAAATCATTAATTTCATCTTCTTCCCATACTCCTTCCATAAAATCATCTATCTTGCTACCATATTTACACCAGTGATGTCTAGCCACTGGTTCTTGAACTTGAAATCTAAAAAAAAATAATTTTACTACTTTTCGAATAATTTCGGCAGCCATTTCTTCAACTTCGTTTTTCTGATGGGGATCGTTAATCTTGCGATATCTTCCAATTTCTTCGTTTAAGACGCCTTTAAAGTGAATAATAAATTCGTGGCGTTTGATTTTCTTCTCGTTATTAATCATGTCATTGAATCCTCTATTACCAAGAGCCCCAAAAAGTTGTTGACGTAATTTAATATGAAGTAATTTGGTTGTATCGTCATCACCAACACGTCTATTTGCGAAATCTCTCGCTACATCTAACAATAATTTTGTACTAAGATGCAGTTTGGTTTCGATTCCATACAGCATTCCTTGGTGACTTTTTGGATTATCAATATAACTATGAGCATAATTAAGAATTTGTTCCATTACATGACGCTGTAATACCGCTTTGATTAAAGGTTTTTGATCTTTTGCAACGACTGTCTGACTCCCATATTTCTTTAATAGTGTTTGTATTTTGGGAATATCGAGTTCAATATCACCTTTGCAATTGGTAACGTAATCTTCTAAAGAATCTTGCAAAATTAAAATATCGTTTTTGAGGTTAACCAAATTATTCTCATCATTGTCTGATAATTGCAAGTCAATTGCCGCTCCAAGAGCAGATTGATATTTTGAAGCTTCTTTCTGCAATTCAGCATTTTTCCTTTCTAACGCTTGAATTTCGGCTTTTAACGTTTTAATTTCTTTAGCATTATCATTTTTTAATTTATAAATTTCTTTCTCTAATTCTTCTTTTTGTTTTAAAATACTTTGAGAATTTTCACCACCCATTTGATTAATGTAATGTGCCAAAAAAAAAATAAAGAAAAAAAAAAAAAAAAAAAAAGTAAGATTATCTTAAATATGTTAATTTAATAAAATAGAAATGAGAGGCATGATATTTTTTGATTGTTTCCACATTTGGTAAATTTCATGATTTTTATGACCATCCAACATATGATTGTTTTCACTTCTATGTTATACGAATGAAAGGATCTCTGTTACATGAACAGATTTTCTAATTAACAAATAATTGATCAAAAACCATCAATAGATGATCAAAGATTAATTTCTTCGATCAAATTAATCAAATTATAAATTGTTTCTTACATACTTTTTATATACTGTATATTAAATTATTGATAAAATAAAGTTTTTCATTTTTAAATTCTCTCTTTTTTTTTAGCTAAAGTAACATCTTTTAAGACAATTAACCTATAATAATACATTTATTTTATTATTTAAATAATATAATTTATATATTTGCTTTATTATTTAAAAATCCATATAATATATATATAATATTTAGTGATAAATATTTCATTTTTATGATTATTTAATTATATATAATTATACATTAAATTGTTTAAGCTTATTATACAACTTAGAGTTTTTGAATTTTTTTTTAATAATCTAAATATATAGATATATTCATAAATCTAAGGTAAATTATTAGTCTAAATATTATAACTTTTAAATCTTTTTAATAATTTTTAATTATTTTATTATATATTATTTATATATTAGTGAATTTTTTAATATAATTATAAAATTTTTTTTATAATAAAATAAATTTCTGAATAATAATTACTAAATACCATAATATAAAAAATTAAATAGTTATATTTAGTAAAAATATTTATTTTAAAAAAATAATTTATTATTATTAATGAATTAATAACTTTAAAAATAAATTTTAATATTTCTAAATAAATTAAAAAAAAAAAAAAAATTTCATAATTCTTTAAATTATAATATATAATATACAGAGGGTAAATAAAAGTATTTACACACTTTTTCACTCAATATAAAACTTCAAATATTTTTGCATTAATAATGAAAGGTCAATTAATATTTTATTTAAAGCTAATTAAGATCTAAATTTTGTACTAAGTAACTAATACTTAGTTATATCATCATTTACCACAATCATAGCTTGAATTCATAGTGACATACTATTAACTAGGTTTCAATAGTATATTTCAGAATTTCTTGCTATGCCTTTTTAACATATTGATTAAGAACAGCAAGATTAGATGAAGATTTTTATAAGCTTAGATAGTTTTTTTGAATTCAGCTAAAGATTCTCAATCAGATTAAGATCAGAACTTTAAGCTGATCAAAATAATATATGAAGATTATTTTTTGCTTAAAAGTCATTGTAATCTTTGATTTATAAGGCCAAGTATTATCTTCTTGAAACTAGCCATCATAATTTGAAAAAGATTTTCTTATGGTCAGAATAACATATTTACGAAAAATAACAATATGAGAATTATCAGTTGTTGTTCCAAATAATAAAACAATTAGTCTCATACTTTTTTTTGAAAAGTAGTCTTAGTACATTTGATAAGGGTTATATTTTATTGTAACTATAATACAGGATAAAGTTCATTTATCTTTTAGTTCACGCTAAACCTTACTAGAGCATCTTTATTAAAATTGAGAGAATGTGGATTTATCATTTTACAAAACTTTTGACCAATCTACTTTAGTCCAACTTTGATATTTTAAATACCATTTAAGACATGTATTAATATTGCTAGTAAAATTAATGAGATTTTTTTATAATACAATTTTTTAATCTAGCTAAATAAAGGGTTTGTCTAATTGTTTTGATCAAAATATTTTGCCCAATTTTTTCTTCTAAAGCTATTATATTCTAGCTGCATATAGATGATAGTTTTTAGTTTTATTATTTGTCATAATTCATTTAAGATAATTTTATTATGAGATTAAAATTAAAAGCAAATGTTTAGAATAATGTATTAATTCAGTTAATCTAGTATTATAATATTGAATAATAGTGTTACAAACAGTTGATACTTTACAGTCAACAGTATTGGTAATAGTCTGATAACTATCACCATCATCAGTAAATTTAATAATGCGAAGTATTACGTAAACCCTACGCTTCGTAATCTTACGTAAGGTTACGAGCCCG
>CAJVPP010002498.1:0-14619 GCA_910592005.1 Funneliformis mosseae
AAATGTTTTGAAGAGCATGCAAATGTTGGGGATATGTCGGCGAAATACTGGCAAGGTTATTATTATTTAGAAGGAAGGTACGTTGAAAAAAATTTCGCAAAGGCCAAAGAATTATTTAGAGAATCGGCGGATGGTGGAAATGCTGATGCTCAATTACGTTACGCTTTTTGTTTGATTGATAAGAACAACAAGAACAACGATGAACAGATTGATCATGATACCTTTTTAAAATATTTGAAAATGTCGGCCGATAATGAAAATTCTACTGCTCTTTATAATCTTGGTGAAATATATTTAAATGGTAGGATAGGTTTTGAAAAGGATCAACAAAAGGGCATTCAATATTTAAAATTGGCTGCCTTGAAAGGACACTCAAAAGCAAAAGAGATTTTGAAAAACAATGATTTTGATTTATTTTGGTAATTAATTACAATTTATGTAATGCTTTTATTTGAAATTATGAAATTAGCAAAAGCTGTCGTCATATATCAAATTGTAATTAAACTGTACAATGAAGGTTTCTGGAGAATTAAGAATGTGCAAACTTTGCATTATACTATATAGTGGACGAATTTTATTTTATTTATCAATAAAATATACCGTTTTACGGAAAATTTTTGCGCAATTTATTATAATAAAGTTTTAGATAATTTATTCACTTTAATATTTATGTTTATCTCAATATTGAATCAAAACATGGTTCAATAGTAACCTCCCATTGATTTTTGTAATAGTGCGTGCTCAAAATAACAGGTTAAATAAATTAATAAAGAATGCGTGCTCATCAAGGTAACTCAAGAAGATGCGTATATAAAATACGTTAAAAATAGATTTGTGCTCAAAATGCTCAAGAGTACGTTGTTTGTTTGATTCCTTCTTTTATATCATTCAACCATATAACATAAGCATTTGACAACATTGTTGTATTAGTTTAATATAACCTTCTTGGTAACAATTGGAGGACGAACATCACATATCATGATCATGATCCCAAAAGATCTAATGTCCCACATAAATATCCGAAGCCAACGCGACTATAAAGTTAGCAATCATAATTAAATACGTAATACCTCGCAACTTAAAAAAAATTAAATTAAATAAGTATACCTTGTTTATTTGCACAAGGCTATATGACCCGTAACGTAATATTAATCGCTATAAAAATGAATCTATTATTGTGTTTGAGTATTGATGAAAATAATAATATAATTTAAGCTATTAATAAAATAAATAAAAATAAATAAATAAATGATACTCACTTCTATACATTTAATTAATTTTTAGTATATTGCTGAATTAATAGAAATGTTATCAGCTGTCATGTTTAAATTATGATTTGAATATTATTTAGTATCTAAAATGGTTGTCCCACGCACCTCAATGATTTATTGAATGAGCTAAAGTCTTTTTTTCGCCATCTTTATTTCAATTGATCGTAAAGCTTATGCCAACATTGAGGGAGGTGCATAGGAACGGTCTCATCTATATTTATTAAAAAAAAATTAAGAATGCTAAATATAATTAAAAAAAAAAAAATCAAAAAAAATCAAAGTTGTATTTGCCATTAAAAATTTGTCATAGCTTGAAATATAGTTTTTTAGCAAGAATATTTTGATAACATGGATAAATTGTTGATTAAAGAGGAATGATACTTAATTCCATCTTGCTTTTTTATTGATTAAAGCAACATAATTCGTCTTCTATGAATAAATTAATATCAGTAAGTTTTTCAAAAAGCAAATTTGCTAAAAATGAAACTTGTTTTTTATTTACAGAATTTACTCAGTCATTGACTCCGACTTCAACGCTGAATTTACTAGTTTAAAAAGAAGAGAAGAAAGGAGTCGTATCAATTACAAATTTATTACAAATATCAAAATATCCTATATTGTCACCAAGTATAGGCGTCAAATCGGGTAAGTATTTTTAAAAATTAAAACCGCCTTATGCGTCTTGTGTTGATTTTAAGGCGATGTCGGAGCGTAGCGTCGAAACGGATAAGTATTTAAAAAAAATTATTTCTACATTAAATCACTGTTAATAAACTAAAATTTTTGGTCATTATGATCGTCAAAAAATTATTACAGCTTTTTCAGCACTAAACGGTATATGTTTTTTTCATGGAAATCGTGATGATCTTGTATAAAATTTCCCCGTAAAATTCTAATTTTGGGTTCGATTCAATTCCTTTTTTGACCTAATTTTTTTTCTTTTATAAATAAAAAATAAAAAAAAAAAAATGAGTCAAGAAATAGAATCCGAATTTAATCGATTAAATATCTCTTCTGATGATTCTAATCCAATAAATCTAAACTGTACCTATTGTAAAAAGCCATTTGCTGAAGAATTATGGTGTAAAGAGTGTGACCCATATAAGGTAATTGAAGGATGGACAAGTGGAAATCCTAACGTTGATAAATTAATTAAAGACATAATGCACGATGCGAAACCTTTAAAATTTCTCGAATGGGTTCCCTTTGATAGATTTACAGATATTAAAGAAATTGGCGAAGGTGGATTTTCCAAAGTTTACACCGCAACATGGATAGATGGTAATTCAAAATTTGAAAAGACGAATGATGAAAGTTGGAAAAGATTGGATTCTGAACCCATGGAAGTCGTTTTGAAAAGGTTAAATGGATCACAGAATGTGTCAACTGAATTTCTTCATGAGGTATATTTACATCATGATCATATACGTATGTTCTTAAAGTTGTGTTGTATAATAATAATAATTTATAATTATTTTTTATATCATAGCTTAAAATACATTGGGATATATGTAATAGTTATAATTCAGCGTTAAAATTTTATGGGTTAACTAAAGATCCGGTAACCAAAGAATTTATGATGATTGTGGAATTCGCAAGCATGGGAAATTTGAGGAGTAATCTTTCAAAAAACTTTATCAATATTTTATGGAAAGACAAAATTAAATTTTTGCTTCATTTAATATTTGATCTTGCGCATTTACATAGTTTAGAATATTGTCATAAGGATTTTCATAGTGGGAATATCTTACAAAATAAGGGAAATACATATCTTTCGGATTTCGGTTTATCTAGACCAACTGATAAGCAAAAGTCGTCAAAGGATCAAATATATGGAGTATTGCCATATATCGCTCCAGAGGTTTTGAATAGAGAACCGTATACTTTGGCATCTGACATTTATAGTTTTGGTGTAATCATGACCGAATTATCATCAGGAACACCTCCATTTCATAATAGGAAACATGATATAACTTTAGCCTTGGATGTTTGTAACGGACTTCGTCCAGAATTTGGTAAAGGAACTCCCGAATTTTACAAGAAGTTGGCTTACAGGTGTATGAATGCTATTCCAATTCAAAGACCTACGATTAATGATTTAAGAGCTATATGGGTTTTTTGGTACAATTCTATTTATTATTATGAGGGATTCAAAAATGATAAAAAGTACGGATATTATGGAAGGGAAATAAAAAAAGCATTTGAAGAAGCGGATAAAGAGATAGTAAATATATCAACCTCATATAAAAATAATCCCGATGCTATTTATACAAGTAGAGCTTTTACATTCAATAATTTAGCAAAACCTACTAATTCTTCTCTTATTACTTCATATCTCAAGAAGGATGATGGAGATTCTCAAATAATTGACTTGGAATTTCTGGCACAAAATATAACTGACGATTTAAATTTATGAATGTAATTTATTCGATTTGATGATTTTTTTTGTATATCTTAAAATGGTTTACAATTTATTACATTTAAGGTTACCAAGTTAATAATCGCACGAACAAACGTTCAAACTACAGTAAATTGTTTCAATATCGTTATTTCTAAAAAATAAAATAAAATAAATAAAATCATATAAACTACAAAAAAAAAAAACTAATGATAAAGAAATCAAATAATACCGCAAATTATCCACTTTTTTTTTTTTTTTGTAATTTTATCATAACATTTATAAATTTTCTTTTATCATATTGTCTTTTTACCCATGCATGTTATTTATATTTTACTGTAAATATTGTTAAATTATTATGATGAATATCACCTTAGTAATGATTTTTTACAGTGAAAGAAATGATCCGTCTAAGTGAAAATTTATTAACACAACTATTTAATGATATAAATCAAAAATTCCCTAGAGTGGCTACACTGGAGGAAAGTGCTAAAGCATTCTGGCTACATATCATCGACAAAAATAAGAAGGATCAGATAAGTGTAGGATATTGTTGTCCAGAGTTCTGGGTAAGAATTCCTTAGCATGGATGGAGGAATACAGGAAGCACTGCGAGGTCAATTTTCTTCCAAGCACTGTCGAATTTTGTTAATTTTGTTCACAGGAATGTGAAGGGCATATGTGTCAATTAAATGCCGGTGCCACATCAATAATAACGTGCTTATTTACAATTTCTAGAATAATTAGAAAAAGTGGATTCAAAAAACTTAATTCGGTTTTAATAACACCTATCATGGATTATGCAATAATCTTCAGCATCAATTCATTTACTGCATTGCGCTAACACCCGGAAGCAAGAAAATTTCCCAATCAAGAAGAATTTATCAACGTGATAAATCATATATGGTTGATACTATGTCAAAAACAACAAGTATATACGGACGTAGTATGCAAATAAAATTTTAAGATTAGTTTATACCAACACCATTAACAAAACTATTGTGTGATAACGTGTGGAATATATTTATTCTCAGTGATTTCGCTCACATCTATTATACTGCTAGTCTGGAGCCACGTAATATCAACCTTTGTTTTAGTATCATTCTTTTATACATAAAAAAAAATTTATTTCGTCAATTATTCTTTTTTTAAATGATTTTACTTATTCAAGAACTTTTCAAACCTTTCTTTCGCAATATATATAGGAAATAGGTATTGTATAAACTAAATTTATTTTCATAAATTAAAATGCTAACAAAAATGAATATCTCAAATTTATCGAATATCTCATTATTACAAGTTCTTGTAATGTTATTAATATCATAATGAAATAATTTCATTTAATTATAATTGTTGAATAATCATTGATATCAATATATAATTTGAGCATTAAAATAAATTTAATCCCTCCCAAAATTTTCTTGTTCCCTTATACTTTCTTTGTATTGTATTTGCATAAATTGATGCACAGGGTATACCAAGTTGTATTAATTCTCACCATTAAAATTAATTGAAAATAACTATGTAAATAATAATTCAACATTTAACAAATAAATAAATACTTACTTTTTGATCTTCTATCAAAGCTTTTAATAGACTAACAACTATTGTTATTCCTTCAAAAATTAACGTGAAAATTACATAACATAATGTCTTTCCTCCTCCAGTTTTGAGTGATACAAGTGTATCTTTACCATTTAAGTATATTTCTATAGCTTCAATCTGTTCTTCACGCAAATGTTCATATCCAAATATTTTTTGCACAGCTAATTTTATTAATTCCTTTAAATCCAAAATTGGAAATAATTCAGACGCTGATCAATGCTGATCAACTCCAATCAAACAAGCGATTCAACTATAAATCAGCCTAAAATTGGTTTCCAGTATCAATTCAGCAACAATTCAGATGTCGATTGATGTCAATCGACTCCAATTGGACAAACAATTTCGCATCAATAATCAATACATTTTATTTATTAAATTTATTAAATATTAAAATTTTATTAATAATAAAAACCTAATATAAATTTGCAAAAATATAAAAAAATAACAAAAAAAATATCACTAAAATCTACTGATTAATTTTCTATTAAAAATAGAATAATAAAATAATAAATTATGATCTATTTCCTCTCAAAATCCCCTTAAATCATCCTAAATATAAATAAATAAATAAATAATATATGATAAAAATATAATCTATTTCTTCTAAAATCATCCAAAAAATGTAAAAATAATAAATATAAAATGTAAAAAATAGAAAATCAACCCTAAATCGCCTGAAAAACGTAAAAAATAATTAATAAAATTAACCTATTCCTACTCAAATCACTTGAAAAAATGTAAAGATAATAATAAAAAATTGACCTGTTATCACATCAAATTACCTGAAAAAACGTAAAGATAAAAAATTAACCTGTTTCCCAAATCACCTAAAAAAAATATGTAAAAAATAATTAATAAAATTAACCCGCTTCCACCTTAAATTGTCTAAAAGTTCATCCTTTACCATTATCTATTATGGAATCATCTTCACTTTCTTCAGCAACAGATGAAACTCCCTTTTGACTTTAGTATATTTCTCGATTTCAGTTACATATTCTTCTATAATTGTAACTTTTGCTTTAATCTCAGTATCGTAGACCATATCAGGTTATACTTTATATAACTACTTTGAAGTATTGTAGGGATATGACCGGTTATAATGCTGCATATCATCATTGTATTTTCTCTTTTGTTAAATTTGAGATGATGATGAAGCAACAACACAAAAATCAAGTATTTATCTCAGTAAATTTTTTAGCTAAAAGAAGAAAATAAGAAAGAATATTAGTGGAATATAATAAATAAATTCAAAATATGCTAAATTAGATAAAGAAAATAATAAACCTCAGCTGATTGCTAAGAATAGTCATATATAGTGATAACAGATCTTTGACGATTTTTTTCATCCATTTTGCTGATTTCTAGTAAATGGTATAAATGATTACTGAGAATTCAGAGTAAAGGTCACCTTTCGTATTTTGTAATTCATTAGTTATTTTCTTTAAACAAATACTTTGCGACCTTTACTTGCTAAGCTATTTTCTAATAAATAATAAATAATATTAAATTATTGATTCAAATAGACCCAAATTCAGAATATATTCTATTTGCTTACTTTATATACTTGATTATTATTATGAATTCATCACAGCTCTGAAGGGCTCTTTCTACTTTTCTTAATTCTTCGAGCTGACTGACGTGACTTATAGAAAGTTTTCAGTTAGTTCATAAGTTGATCAATAGAAAGCTGAAGATTCAGAGTTAAGGACTTTCGTAATTCTGAAATTAAACTATGATATAATACAGCATTTTTCTCACTATTAAGATTTGTTATAGTCTAAATTGTCCTTTGAACTGATAGTTTTTAAAATCACCTTTATTTTAGCCTAAATACGAAAAGCAGAAAAAAAATAGTTAAAAATTTAAATTATTTAGATATAAATTCAAACATACTCTGACTCCTTTTATGTCAGCTTCTTTTGTTGTCAAATTATTGTCATTCTCAGAATTGTTATACGTCAATTCCAATTTATCATCAGTATAATACACTGGCATTTTTCTCTTTGATTTTGATGATGATTTTCTGATTTTTCTTCATTTTGCAAGAGGATCAGTATCAGACTGCTTTAATGATTTGGGTAATCATAATCTCTCAAATTGGTTAAGTTTTAAATATTAAAAAATAAAAATTAGTCATTATAAATATAAGATATTAATATATGAATGTTTATCTCTCCTGTAAATCTTTATTTTCCTTGCTGAATATCTTATTTATTTCAGTAAGAAATCAGTTTTCCTCAAGAGATCAGAATTTTATCATTCCAATTTCTTGATTCTCTTAGTAAATTCAACAAGTTTTTCTTTTAACATTCGATTCTTTATGTAAGAATAAAGAAAATATATTGTTAATTATAAAATAATAAATCAAAATAAATCAAAAATAATATATCTAATTCTAAATAGTTTGAATCATCAAAAATCTTGAATTCAACTACAGCTAAAGTACTTGCAATTGATTATCATCAAAATTTTGATAAGAGCTGAATTTTCCATATCATCTTTGCATTTCTTCTAAATCTATGTCTATAATTTAAAAAGTTATTTAGTATTAATATAAAAATAGTATTATATTATAACTAACTTATGATCTAAAACAATCAATTCATCTTCAGATAATATTATATAGACGCATTTTTGTCTTTTTTCCATAGAAAAGAAAAAAATCAGTTAACGTTTGAAAAATTGACTAATTGATTAATAAAATTCAACTTACGTTTTAGCTCTTCATTAGCCAATTTATTTTGTTGAGAGCATTTTGTTAACGTTGCTATTGATTAAGGTTCTATTGTAAAAAACAAAAAAAATCAGTTATCATTTGAAAAATTGACTGGTTGATTGATAAAATTCAACTTACGTTCTTTTTGTTCTTATGACAATTTTTTATTTAGCATTTTAGTGACATTTTGCAAAAAAAAAAATTGTAAAAAAAAAGAAATTAAAAGAAGAAATTTGATTGTAGAGATAAAATTTGATTTAAAAAAATAAAGTTTGAATTGAAATTATTTTTTTAAGAAGTGAAAAAATCAAACTTATTTATATAAATTTTTATATATATGTCAGAAATAAACTCAAATAGTTATATCTGATAATATATTAAATCAATATAATACTTAAAATAAATTAGAACAATTATCAATATAATATAATACTTTAATTATGCATTAAAAAAGACTTAAAGTAAATCAGAAACAATTTATCAATATATTAAATCAAAATGCATTTAAGTAAATCAGAAACAATTTATCGATATATTAAATCAAAATGCATTTAAGTAAATCGAAAACAATATTTTCATCATATATTAAATTAATATAAAATTCAGAAAGTAAATCAGAAACAATACTTTTATCATGCATTAAATCAATACAAAATTCAGAAATAATTTATTGATGCATTAGATCAAAATGTACTTAAAGTAAATTGAAAATAATTTATCAATATATTAAATCAATACAAGATTTAGAAATAATTTATCAATACATTAAATCAAAATACATTTAAAGTAAATCAGAAACAATACTTTTATTATACATTAAATTAATATAAGATTTGAAAACAATTTATTGATGCATTATATCAAAATAACTTAACAAAATAGTTATAAATATTACAATTATTTTAAAAAGAAAATTTGTTTAATTGTTTATACTTACTAAAAAAGAAAAATAATAGTTTAGTATAATAATATAAATATTTGCGAAACTACTGCATTTTTTTAAAAAATATAAAATTCAATTAAAATTATTCTTAAAAATAACTCTATTTTGAATTTATATTTTTCTCTTAATTTCTCAATTATAAAATAAAAATGAGCTGAAAAAGGTCAATTTTTAAATTACATGATGATAATAATGATGATTTATCTAGTCATCTTCTAATATATCTTCTTATAGAAGAAATAGATCAATTCCTAGATTAATCAATGAAGATATTTCTACTTTTCAATCTTCAAATATACCTTCTTGTAGAAGAACAAGTAGATCAATTGGTGATTTAACTGATAAAGAAAATATATCTAATTTTAGACTATCAACCTCACATAATATTAGAGTTAGATATTAAGATTCACAAAGTTCTATTTTGGATACATTTCATCAATTCAAAATATAAGACGAAATGAAAGAATCATCAACATCAACTTTGACTGAACAAATTATAGAAATTATCAAACATGAATCTAATGATAGATATCAAGAAGATTTTGATTCTACTTTTTTATCTTAGAGATATGTAAGAAAATATACAAATTGTTTAAAATTTGACATAAATCCTTCTGGTGATCTTAAAATAGAAGCTGATCAACATTCAGAATCTTTAGAATTTATCATTGAAGAAGATTATATTACAGGTGAATTGGAAGATGATGATATTTCTGTAGAGGATAATTTTAAAACTTTTTAAGATTATGCATCACTGGATTATGAGCTATTTTGAAATTCACTAAATACAGAATTAATTGATAACTGATTTTATAGATTTTACTTTAAATCATGTTATTTTAGACAAGATTTAACATTACAGAATCTGCAACTGAGGCATTAATAAAATTTATAAAATTAGTTCTGATAGAAATCAAAGGTGATGAATTTAGAAAGTTTTCAAATTCAATATACTTAATGAAAAAGTATTTGAATTAAATGACTAATTTTACTATTTCGTTTCTTATTCCAAATATCATAAGCTGTATCAAAAACAGAAAGTGGTGAATTTTCAACAAAATAATATGCTAACTATAATAAAATATTAACATATAGGATTTTTTAATTCATCAATTCACAAACATAATTTATCTTAAAAAATCATATTGACAAATCAACTTTAATTCAACCTAATTTAATCTTTACATTTTCTAAAATTTGACAACAACTCACTTCTATATATCATTAACCTAATTTTGAAACTAACCTGAGATAATGGATAAATTGTCAGTATTTTAATAACATTATGACTGATATATATGATAGTGAAGTGTAGCAAACATTAAAAGAATCTTCACAAGAAAATTTGACAAATTTTTTTCAAAATGAAGTAGCCAATTTTCATCTTAAATTAATGCTAAATCTCGACTAGTTTCAGCCATATAGTGGTACTATTTATAGTATTAGAGTAATATATACTGCTATATGCAATTTATCTCATGATATCTGATTTAAATATGAAAATTTACTGATTCTTAGTTTTTTACCCAGACTAAGCAAAGTCAGTTTACATAAAATAAATCACTATTTAGTGCTAATTGTAGATAAATTAGAATTACTTTAGTATAGATTTATAATAAATAAAATATAAACATTCTGAAGAAAAAAATATTTATGCAGCTTTAATTCTTGTTTAATGTGATGTACTGGCTACTAAAAAAATATGTGAACATATTTCAACCTTAGTATCATGTCATAGATGCGAAAAGAAGGCAATTATAAAAATTATTAGTATAATTTTATCAGAATGAATAATATCAATAATTGATTCATTATGCGAGATCCAATTATACATTATCAATATGTGTTAGAATGAAAATGCTGCAATTCAAACACTTTACGAAAACAATTTGTGAAGCAAAGTGACATAAGATGGCTTAAATTATTATATTTGCTATATTTAATCTTATAAAATATATCACAACTGATCTAATGCATTGCCTATTTTTAGGCATTGCATGATGGATAGTAAACAAATCTGGATTGATAAAGGGATTTTGACATCAAATTCCCTGAATAAGATTCAGAAAAATGAATAAGTTTCAGATTCCTTCTGATATGGGTCAAATTCTGGGTAAAATTTATGAAGGAAAAGGATTTTCTAATTTTACGACTGATAAATAGCAAATATTTTTTACTATATATATCACTGTTTCACTTTAAGAACATCTTTCGATTGTAGATAGAAAGATTCTTACACATTTCATAAGGATTTATACAATTTTAGTAAGCTGAATTGTAGAATCAGATCTATTATATAAAGTATATCAAAGACTAATTAAGATGGTAAAATTGATTGAAAATAATTATAGGCGTAACAAAATCATGCCAAATCTTCATCTTTCTCTTCATTTGTATAATTGCTCAAGAAACTATAGTCTATTATATACATTTTAATATTTTTCTTTTAAACGCATGAATGGAATATTAGATATTTTTTTTTGAAAATTTTTTGAATAAATCAGTTTATTAATTTATGAATAATTTTTAGGTTTTTTACTGAATAGTAATAGAAAAATTAAACCTGAGCTAATACATCGATTGATATTTGATATTCAAATTAATAGTATTACAAATTTTAATAGTATTGAAGTATAAGGGCTTGAATTGCTAAATAATCAGCCTTTAATTAGTTCTTTTTCAGATACAGATGAATTTTCTTCTGATAAAATCTATCGATTTTGAATGAATTCACAAAATATTAAGGAATCAAATATTATTAATAATAAACTATTTCCCAGTGAATTTCTTAAACCATCATCTGATAATATAATTATTTCAAGTGAAATGCTTGATTTGATAGTTGAATACTACAATGAAATTATATCATGTTTGATTTTAAGAAGCTATTTGATAAGAATTCAAAAGATGGTATAATAATTCAGATCAAAATGAATCAATTCAGATAATGCTGAATTAGTTCTAAATTCTTTAGATCGTTGATGTCTTTGCGATATGTAAAAAATTCGTATATTTTAGCCAAATTTATTACAAATTATGATACAGTCGATTGTTATCCTAGCTAAGTCTAATATTATTTTATATATAAGGTCGATTTACTATTTAAAAAGGCTGAACATTTTCTAGTATTTATTCATTAGTATAAACCTGCAAGTTCTCTAAATATGCGGTATTATTTTAGCAAAGAAGAAACATGTAATGTTAAATTATGAGATACTGATTTTTATCTGAAAAGTCATGATTGTATAATATTAGTTTATCATATTTTGAATTAATTTATATTAATTAATTATCAAATTTTAGCTTGACGAAATGCAAAAAAATATTTGGCTATTAATCTAGTTAATAAAAAATACCATTTGTAAAAATAAATTGAATATTTTAGTATTTTTTGGCTATTAATCCTAAATATCAGTTATATTTCCTTCTGAATTTTATTTTATTTTAAAATATTTTAGTCTATTTTTGATATATATCAATCAGATGTAAATCAGACATCAATCAGCTTTAAATAAGATAGATCAAATTTTAGCTAATTTTTGACATATATCAATCAGTAATAAATATAACAATCAGCTATAAATAAGATAGGTCAAATTTTAGTCAATTCTTGACTGATTTCTAATATATGCCAATAGGCTAGGCTAATTTTTGATAATTTGCTGAATTTAGGTCTAATTTAAACCGATTTTTCACATATTTAATTTTTTTGATTTTAATCAGTGTAAAGAAAAAATATTGATAGAAAATTAGTAGAATATGTAGTAAAAAAAATACAAATCTTATAAAAGAATTTTAAAGGAATTAAATTGATTAGAATAAATACTATATAATTTTAATAAATAAATGTTAAGCAAAAATTTATTCAATTAAAGTTACATATGATAAATCATATAAAAATATTATTTTAAAATTTTAAACTGATCTATATTTTTGAATCTTTAGATATTATACATCATAAGAATAATTAAAATAATTTACTAATAATTGAAGTATTTTTATCTAATATTTATTTAACTATCTTTAATATTTTTAAAGTTTATAATTTTATTAGAATATTTTTTAACTAAAGTAGCATAAACAATATTATATATAACTTTATTAATAGGATTTTTATTTTCTTAAAGGAATTTAAAATATATTTTGATCACAATATATTGAATAGATAAGTATAATAAATTATAAAGTATAGTCTTTAAATAAATAAATTAAAGAAAGAAAATAATACTCATAATATATCAGAATTCCTTTTTATATATACTTCTATTAGACTTCTTTTTAGTTTTATTATATTCATTTAATTTTATGTTATGATCTTCAAATTTTTGTTCTTTTATAAATTTATTATAGAAGCTTCTAATAATAAACTGTTTTTTTTAATTATAAGCATTTCATTAAATACTTTTTAAGAATATTTAAAACCTTATTTAATATTCAAGAATCCTTTTCATTAAGCCATGATACTAAATAATGATTATTCATGTAAAATATAATTATAAATAATTTGATCATATATTAATCAATGATATAATTATCAAAAATATATTATAATTAGAATGTAAATATAATCTTATTATTATAATATATATTTTAATATGTTATTAATATTAAAATCATTTTTTATTTAAGATATACTTGCTCTTTAATTATTATTTTATAATATTTATCTATCGTAATAGAATTATTCTAAATATATAATATAAAAATATAATATAAGTTAAACTTAATATATAATAATATTCATATTAATATACTTTTAATCTAAAAGTATTATTAAATAAATACAAGTAATGTAATTTTTAAATTTTTTAGTAGTATTGATTTTTAAGATACTTATGTTTATTTTTTGGCTTATTTTGAAAGAAAAATTTCTTAAGTAAAGAAATAGTAATTTCTATAGCTTTAATTAGAATTCAGAATTATAATATACATTATTCTTATTAATTATATCATAATAATTGTTAATCTTTTTTTAATAGAAACTATTTGTTTAATAATATATTATATTTATTTCAATTATTAGTAATATAAATAAATAGCTTTCACAAAAAATATTAATATTAATAGAATGATATTAAGACTAAAAGTTTTTATTTATGATAATTCAAAGTTCTCTTTAAAGAACTAAAGTTTTCTTCTTTTTATTAAAAATAGCTTATTAATTATGATTATAATATTCATTATCTTAGAATATAAATATTTTATAGTAGAAAGGTAAGAAACTACTAAAAATATTTTTTTTAATTAATATTAAATCTGAATTTATTTACTAAAAAATAATATTTAGCTTATAAAATAAAAAAATTTTTTATGATAATTTCTTTTCTTTCTACTATAAAATATTCATATAATCACCGATCAAAATAATCCAAATCAGCTAAAAATCAGATGGCTAATTTTAGGCTGATTTTGATATTATTTATGGCTAATTTGTCATATTTTCTGTTAGTACTAATAGGTATTGATAGACACTGATTGACTCCAATTGGACATGGCCATTCAGCATCAATTCAGAACTTAAATAACTATAAATCATCCTAAAATTAGCTTTAATTTAGTATCAATTCAATCAAATAAACATATAAAATTGATATATTATATTTATTAATTTTATTAAATATTATAATTTTATTAATAATAAAAATCTAATATAATTCGCAAAAACATAACATAAATATTACCAAAA
>CAJVPP010002499.1:0-14618 GCA_910592005.1 Funneliformis mosseae
ATTGTTAATGCAAAAAAATTATAAGTTTTATATTGAGTGAAAAAGTGTGCGGATACTTTTGTCCACCCTCTGTAGAACCAATTTCAGATGCTCCTACATCAAAATAATTATATAGTAATAATACCAAAATACAAAAATCAAATTTTGTAAATAGATAATACCTAGTAAAGATCATTTAGCAGCGACAGAATCGCCGCACCTCAATCTGATCTAGTTTTAAATATAAAAAAAATTGTCCTATAAAACTTTCTCTTCGTTTCTATAAAATGTATCTTTTTTTATAGAAATGATTTTTTTTTTATTTATCAACATCGTAAAAAAATTTAATAACCAACAGGATTACTTCTCGTCTTGATCACATTTAAAATCTGCGAGCATTTAAGTATTCAGAGTGAAGAATTTTTCAATGAGCTAAACGTATTAGACTTCTCCATTTGCATTGGATATCATGAAATATATCTGTATAGTGCCCTCTCGTACATCATCTCGGCATGAATTAAAGATATTTTTTTTTTTTAAAAAAAAAAAAAAAAATTATTTACTGCGCAGCGCATTTATTTCGATCGAATACCTCGTTACAAATATTAAGGCTAAATCCATCCCCCTAATTTATAACGATGAATACACCACATGTTAAAAAAATTCAAAACCAAATTCGGGAGTAACCTCGTTAATAAATTAAATCATTAACTGCAAAATACAAAGGTATAGTAAGTAAAGCAAATAATAATAGGTAAACCACTAACTTTACATATTATCACATGTTGACAACACATGGGATCACTATAATAAAGACCAAAAGTAATCTATAAGCTTCACACCCTCGTTATTCCAATATTTACACACTTACCCATGAGTATTCAATTACGAAATCATGAAAAAAAGTAATTGAAGAATATAAACGTTTAGAAATATAAAATTAGCTATAAATTATTCAATAATTCTACTTGGGGACGTATTTCCATCTGGGAAAAATGCAAACTCGAGAATTTTATTTTTTTGTATTAATTTATTAAAGTTAATTTATCTATTAGGCGTTAATTGATATAATTGACTAGAAAAAAAAATCAATTTCTGTTGTCATACCAATTCCTTTCTTTCCTCCGAATAAATTTTTGCAAAATGTCAGCACAATTTCTTTCAATCTTGAGTCAAAATTATATTGAATATCTTGGCACATTTGAAATTGCCAAATATTTCACCGGAAATCTTTCAAGTTATTTTAAAGTAAGTGTTATCGGATATAAACAAACCAACATATATAATATAATAATAATTTAATAAACTTTTTTCGGCTTTCTTTCATTTATTGAACTAGACGTTTCAGATATTGTTAAAGTCTTGTTGACTGCTAATAAACTATGTCTTCAAGAGCTAGTTGATTACTTGCAAAAGTATTTAATTGAAAATAAATCCGAATGGATGGAGCAATATTTTGGGAGTATTCACCAAGCAAGTTTTCAATCAAATAATTTTTCTAGACCTTCAACGATTTTGTACTGATTTGATAGCTAACTCACCTGACACAATATTTAAGTAACTTGACTTGTCTTTTCTTCCTGAAAAATCTTTATATCAACCATTAAAAGGGACGATTTACAAATGGAAGATATTGAATTTGGAATCATGTATCAAGAGGGGGTCTTGCTCAAAATCCAACTCTTACTTCGGATCCGTATTTTGGACTGATGATGATTTCAAAATTATGGAAAACACCTTGCAGCATTGTTTACCATTAATGAGATTTTTTAGTTTATCTTCTAAAAACTTTATACGAAGAGTGCAAAAGGCTTATAAACCATCAACTTTATGAAAATTTACTATTATTACCACCTGGATCCAGAAACTCGAATCACACATAACATTTCACCTCCTAGAGTTGGGAATTTTGAGTCAAAAAAATTTTGATTCGAAAATTATTACTATAATATAGCTTCCTTAATTTCAAAATGGAAAGATAAAGTGGAAGATAATGAAGGATTATTATTTTCATATAAATTTAAATTGCTATTGAGAGAAAGTCGAGACGGATTTACTCAAAAACGTTTCACACAATATGTGATAATAAATCTATGACTGTCACCTTCATTAAAATAAAAGAAACAAATGAAATTATGATGTATACAATCTTCTAATATAGGAAATCTACTGGTAAATGAGTATAACCAAAAATAGTTTTATTTTTTCTTTTAAAAATAAGGATAACTTTATCAAGGATGCGATTCGAAATAGCTTTATTAATGCAAATTAGGTATTTTATGATAACAAGAATTGCGACTCATGTTATACTGTAGAGGTTGGATCAGGCCGAAAATTCTTTAACCGGTTAATAACCGGTTAAAATATTTGTTAATCGGTTAATTAAACGGTACGGTTAAAATTAACTTTGGCCAGTATTATAAATTTTGGCCAGAGTTAGACAATATTTTTTCAATCATAAAAATCTTAATTCTGGCCGGAAATTGAATTTCGGCTGGATTTAAATTCATCTATTTTAACCAGTTCCAACTGATGATTTATTTTTTATAGATGATTATGAAGTATTCGAAATTTACATTAATTTTTAAGAAACGTATAGATATTTTAATAAAGATGATTGGAATTTTAATAAATACGTTATATAAAATGAAATTACAAATATTTCAATATTACCTTGTATTGCGAAATTGCATTTTTAAAATTAGCAAACTCATAATAATTTACATTCAATGGCTGGAACTAGAATGGTGAAAAATCTTGCATTATTAATAAAATATTTCATTGTTACGAAAGTAAAGTCTTATTGCTTGTATTGCGGTTTATTGAAGTAATAATTCCAATGTAGTTGAAATTTTAAGCGGATACCCTCATCTCAGCGAAAATATTAAAAGATTATCAGGAAAATCGAAGTATTATTACATGGGTTACTTAAATGTAAAGCAGTTCATTAATATAGCAAATTTGCAACATTTTCTTTAACCTTATTAGAAAATAAAATATATAGCTGCAATTATTTTATAATTCAAAGCTTCTTATTTTTTGTACTAAATTTTTATTTGCATTAATACCATTTAAATATACAATCAAAATATAAAATATCGGTAAAATGGAGGTGTCCGTTAGTCTGTTAAACAGGTTTCCTATCCTGATTGATCTTTACAATGAAAGGGACCAAGCCATTTTAATTTTTTTATCCTTTATTTTTATTACATGGCTAAAAATGAAGTCATTGAATATACTCCAGATATTTTTCGTTCATCGCGAGTTTTACTTAATAATTATTAATGTTTATAATTGACTTAATTAAATTATTTAAGTTCAAAATTTAATTTTAATAATTTTTAATGATTCGTAACATACAAAAGTTAGTAATTTCATTTTTTTTTTTTAAAACTTTTAAAAACTGTCAGATGATTTATTTTCTTATCTTGATTCTCTTAAATAATACCTACATTTTTTGCACAAATCTACATAACGTGTCTACACCTCTCCCTCCTACTCCAATACCTTTGCTAACTTGCAAGTTTAAGCTCGAAATCGGGATTTTATATGAAAAAAAGCTTAAAATTACCTACCATATCAGTTTCTTTTCGTGTTGTGAGACGTCCCTTAATAAATCACATGCTTTAGAACAATACGGGTGAGAATATATTTGGTGTTTGAGATAGTGTGGATATCCCCAAAAATTATTTATTAAATAAATTGTCATTTACTAAACGATCAGTATTATACCTTATGACGTATTGATGAATTCATTATTAGAATTATTATTATTTACGATACGATATTAGAGTAGGTGAAAAATTGCTAGTTACTCAATAAAAATGATGCTTACATTTAAAATTGTTTATTAATATAACACTACCATCCTGGCAATACCCGCCTGGCAAAAAAAAAGCTAGCTTCAATTTACAAGCTTAAATCGTGATCTTTCGAGCGGAATTATATAAGACTATTACTACATACATAATTAGTTATTGAAATAAAAAAGGAATTTGAATTTATTAACATATGGCTTAGGTAAGTTACAAATAGGGTTGGGTCGGTCCGGTCCGGTCCGGTCCGGTCCGGTCCAAAAAGGCCGGTCTTTCATCTTTCTTTGGACCGGGCCGGTCTATAAGTCAGTACTAGTCCGGTCCGGTACAAGATTTGTTTTCTCTCGAAACGAACCGATTTATAAGTTGCGAACTGGACTGGACGGAATTGATCTTCATAGTCTAACTAAAATTAACATGAATGATCTATTGAACATACATTTTATCGTTTGTGGGCAGAATTATATTCATTGTATATAAATAATAACTTTATTTTTTTTTTAACCGATTATATTTAGGATTTGCAATGGTGTGATTTGTTGCAAATATTTATTACAGCATTTGAGGCTATAAAGTAGAGGTGCTACGTGTCGGGTCCGGGTAAAGGTACCATCCCGGAATTTTTTTTATAATATTGGCAAAAATCATTATTTAGTTAAAATTTAGCCGCCACTGATGATTTAATATTGTTTATAAACAATAGTAGCATTTAGGTATTACATAGTGCTCTTCATTAATCTTTTTTGTTTATTTATTAAATAAAAGTAAAATGATTAAATTGTTAACTCTAATCTGATTTGCTTATAAATACACGTCTTTAAGCTACATTCTCACAAGAATCTGTTTATAAAATTCATTATAAACACATTTGTGATATTAATCCTTCAAATAATTCCAAAGCCATCATGAAAATTCACATTTTCATGCTTATTATCGTCATTTCATCTTTCAGTAATGTTGCTTTCTCAGCTACTTCTTCTAGTGAGAAACGCTCAGGCTTGGTGAAAAGGTGCGATTGCGTTATGTGTGAACCGTATTGTGACTGCGTGCCTTGTGATGCTAATTGTTGTGGTTGATCTATATTCTGTTTTGGTAATGGTTACAATAAATATTTAATGAGCAGTACTTTATGTAACTCTTTCTGTGTAAATTTTCTAATACCATATATTTTTATTTGTATTTCAATATATTGTCTTTACTAGGTAATCCCTGAAATTTTTTTGTCACTAACTTATATATTTGACGAGTTGATATTGTATAATGATTTCGAATAATGGTTCGAATTAAATATTTTATTTTAAAAATCAATTATTGAGGCAATTGCATCTTTTAATGCGTATGATTGTTAAAAAAAAAAAAGAATAGCTCTTAGTTTATATTTCCTATGATTTAGACTTAACACTAAAAAATATATAAATTTACCATTACCAATGTCTTGAAATGACTCAGCACAGTTAACTTAGTCGCGTCTCTTATTTGAAATTAGCAATCATAAACTTTTGCATATCGGCTGAAATTATCATAAAGTTTTAGCCAGATTAAAGTTTATCAAAATCTCATCCCTTTTTGAAACATCATCTTTGAGAGTTTCACGATGTTCTGACCCAATTACGGCTCAGTCTTCGAATAGTTGATGCTAATAAATAAGCTTGCGTGGAACAGTAAATAAATTTTTTTTACTTTGATTTAATATTTAACATATTTAACAGCCGACAGAATTTTATTGAAACAAGAGGAGCTTCGTCTAATATTTATACGCTTCATTATATAACTGTAAGAAAAAAAAGCTGACTATTTTTAATTTAACTTTGATAATATTTCATCAGTAGAGAAGGGATGACAATTACTATGCTTTTTGACGAAGCCTAACTCTTTTTACGATAATTGTTAAGTCATTTTCTCTGATTACTTCAATGTTAATTTTTTTTACACCAGAAATCTTACATCTTATAGGTTAGCTGATTTTATATAACATAAACTTTCCAATAAATAAATAAATAAAATATTATAATTTGAATAAGAAAGCACCTCATCTACTCCATTATTCGATCGCCTATACTTTCATTTCCTAGCAACTATCCATGCTTCTATAATAATGAAGGACATAAGTTTTTGTAAAAATAAAACCACATGCATACAATAAAAGAAGATTATGCAATATATCACACATTTACCCAAATTCGATCAATGATGTCAATTTTAATGGATGAATCGTCATTGCTGTTAATATGTTTTATTGTATTCTCTTACGATTATATCAGCTTCTTCGACTTTATATAATAACTTCTTACATTTCTTTTTATTATGTTTAGCTGCTCGATTTATTTTTCTCTAATTCATTGAATGTTTCGTCTGATGCATCGCAAAGAATTACATTTTTTAAAATAGTTAACTTCAACAATTAATTTGAACTAACAAATACATCATTATAATTATTCGTCAAAGGATTCTCGTAGCTCACAGCTGTCGTTAATTTTTGTATTTAATTTAAAAGTTTTTTTGGATTATTATTTAAAAAAGTTATCCAAATCACACTCCTGATAATTATCACAGCCTAAGATGTTGATCGATATACTGTATGACAAATCAACAGGTGATGAATTTTCTTCACCTGACAGAAAAAGATCGACTACCACAACGATAAAGAAATTGTAAACAACTAAAAAGGATAATTTGAATGAAAGAAGTTTAAAACACGTTACTAAAATACCAAAACAAAAAAAGTTATCTAATGTAAATAAAGTTCTTAATTCGGGCAACTTATTCAGACTGGCTAAGTTACAATCACGTGGATAAAAACTTCGAGGATAAATGTATTGAAGATTTTTAGGATCGGCAGATTTCCGGATTGGATAAATAAGTTTCCGAATCTATTTACTGAATTTTTTTTTAAAAGCCATTCCTAAAATTAAGCAATGGTGTGATTTTACTATAGGACAAGATGAATTTTCTGTAATGTTAAAAGAGTCAAATTGATTGCACAAATTGGAAAATTTTAAATCATTCACTACAGCTCAAAATTATATGACAAAGGGTTGGATTCAAGCTATTAATCTTTTAGTGATATAAAGTCACATTAATTTTTTATCTCTCTGCATTTATTAGAACACAATGTGAAAATCAAAAATCAAAAATAATAAAGGTAATTTGTTCGATTATTTATTAAAAATTCAATGTAAATTATTTTTATTAACGTTATAAATTTTATTTGCAAGAATGCCACGAAAGGAATTCTTTGATACAAAGCAATTTGTTAAAATTTAGCCTATACCTATCCTTATTTTCGATCTTTGGTAACACGACTTAACTATTATCTAACCGCGTGCCAATCAGAAGAATCTGACCACTTTTTGAATTTCAAAAACATTTCAACTATTCCTTCAAGTTTGTAAATGGGTTTACTAAATTAACTTTTTAAAGCACTTCATGTTTATTTACTGTATATCAAGGAAAGTTGATTCCAAGATTTATTTAACGCATCACCAACTACCAATTATAATTTGGCAGTTTAAAATTTATGCAAACAAATCAAAAAAAAAAAAAAAATACGCCAATTTTAAAAATAAAATTATATTTCAGTTTGTCATACATAAGAATTTGAATTTGACGTCGGCGATCTACACTTCAATTAATGCTAAAATATAAATAAAAAATAATATAAAATAAAATAAAAGAAATCGGAATAAATTTATGAAATAAATCAAATGGTGCTGAGAGAAGAAAAGGAATAAAGACAGCGTATTTCCATAGAAAAAATTTCCAAAGAAACGAAATCGGTCCAATTCTCTTTGGTCAGGTGACACTTTGTGTAACATGAAATCATTTGTAAATATATGAATATGTAATTATTGTCAATTCTTAACGGCTATCATCGATTAAATAATCAATCAAAACACTAATGTTGTACATTTACAAACGAAAATGGATCAAGTAAATATTTACTTTTTTTGATACACGTAAATCTGCAGTTTGCTTGCGTTGCACAGAAAATATTTTGTCGAAACTTATATGTTTATGTAGTACAAAAGTAATAATTGGTTGGTATCATTTTAAAATGATTTTTCTTTAAAGAGATCCTTTAACTAGCTCGTCTGGGGATCTCTTAATCGATACGTCCAGATCTTTTTTTTTCAGGTTCCCGTGAAATGGAATAAATAATAATCACTTTAATTAGAAATTATTTATCTTCTAAGGAAAATTCGATTAATCTAATAAATGATGAACGACAAGATTTTCCTATTTAAGGATTTTGAATTTCTTATAAAATACGTCTTTTTTCTTTGAATCAGACGCGCAGCTTGTAATTCTAAAAAAGATGACGTTTTCATACCTCGTTCTATATTCAGCTTCACTCTTCGCTTTATTTATCTCCTATAACCCAATTCTATGCAAAAGGTACAAATATACTCCAGATGAACTTATCAACGGTCATTTATTTTACCTCGAACCGGCAAAAACTGCCTTTGCTCTTGATATTAAACCTATAAGTTATCCTGATAAATGTGAATTAGTACAATTACATTTGAATACTAGACATGGTAATTTTAACTAGTGCTTGCGTGCAAATTTAAGCATAAAATAATCTGTCTTTGAATTAATTATTAGGATCGAGGTATCCAGAACCAACTGACATCGTTAATTACGAGAAGTTGGAAAAAATATTTGCCAATGTTCATATTGCGAAAGAATGGGTAAATAGAATTTTTTTTTTTTATGCTCAATAAAAAAAAAATATATAAATATATTAATTATTTAAAGATTACTTTCCTTTTTAGTATAAAAACCCCTTCCCAGCATGGAAAGCTTTTAAATTGATCAAACGAGGAGAACTCGAACCTTATTACGATGGGATACAAAGTCGTAAAAGATACGCAAAATTTTGGAAAGGAGTTGAATATGATCCCGACGTAATTAAATTTCAAAGTACTGACACTTCAAGGTACGACTTAATTGAAAACTAATATTTCCAATGATTACAATGCATAAATATAAAATACATTTATGCGCTACTATTTAAAGGACCGGTGCGTCAGCAATGGCATTTGCTGAAGGATTATTCAATGGCAAGGGACCCTTGGATACTTGTAAAAGTCAACCTGTATATATTTCGTCATTACCGGGCGTGAGTTTCGTTTTTATTTTTTTTATTTTGATACGCTATTTGTAAAAATATTTTTTTTATATTTTTTTAAAATCGTTTACATAATGCCCTTTATACAGTATTTAGATTATGTGTTACAGCCGCAAGTTGCCTGTCCACGTTGGTATCTATCCATTTTAAACAATACAGATTACTTAGAGCAAGCTTATATCTATGGCAACAAGACTCTAGCACCCATTGCCGAGCGTATTTCCAAAGAATACAACCTCAATCCATCACTTGACCCACATTTAATGCCATATGTTTTTACTTATTGTGAATTTTGGCTCGTTCATTTTAACCGAACTGACACGTGGTGTTCATTACTCAGCCCCAAAGATCTTCTATTATTACGATATCATTGGGATATTTACCACTATCATGTTCTTCAATACGGCCATCCTTTTAACAAGCGAATGGGTTGTGTCTATCTAACTCAACTCGTAACTGGAGTTGATAATTTTTTAAATGGGAAGTCTTATATGATTGCTGATATAAAGAATTCTCATAGTTATTCATTACTTGCGCTGTTCACTTCATTGGTATGTGAAATGTTTGTATTCATTTTATTATCCTATTTGATTTTTTTTTTGATGATAGAATTATACTTTTATCACAGGGAGTATTCAAAGAGAAATACCCTCTCACGGCAGATTTACCCTATGAAAAGATTAAAGAAGTCAAATTTACGGATTTAGCATCTATACCCTGGTCTTCCACGGTTTATTTCGAAATTTATACTTGTCAAAAGAATGAGGTGTTGATACGAATGGTATTAAACTTTAAACCGATGTTGATCCCGGGTTGTGGAGGCGAGTATTGCAAATGGGAGAAGTTTAAAGAGGTTATTGGTGATCAAATAGGATGCGATCTTCAAAAGGAGTGCGCTTTACCTTAAATAGGATAGAATGATAGGAAAGGAAATTGATAAATATTTGTTTATTTTTTTTCTCCTATTTTTTTTAAAAAAGAAAAATAAATAAATAAAAAAAAAAACTTCAATGAAATCAGAAAGCTCAAAATAAACGGAGGTTTACAAATAAATTACAAATGTATGAAATAAACGGTTTTACATCAGGTTTTACATAAAGTTCAAAAGTTTATAAAGACATTTATAAATGACGCGCTACGCGTGGAATTGAGAATGGCGTCAAAATAATAGATTTTGGTTTGAATTTAAAACACTACCGCTACGTAAAAAATCTTTATTAGACGCAATTCAAAAAAAAAATTTTGATAATACTACAATTTCTGCAAAAATTTATTATTTCAGAAACAGCCATCAGGAATGCCTATAAGTTTATAAAATGCTTGTTGGGTTGCATGTGAACCTTAAAGTTCAAGGGATTAAATAGCTCTTTGATAAAATCTCTCCTTACTCAATTTTAAAATTATTTAGATATAGTTGTATTCAGTACTTTATATTTGTGAGCATCGGTTAGATTCTGTTAACATATACCTTCCATTCTTGGAGTGCTATCGCATTTGAGAATTCAATGCGAAATACTGACAACGAGCATGGAGAGCAAATATTCCACCGTTGTATAGAAGTAGGAGCTTAAAGTATTCGTCAGAGCAGAAGGTTTTTATTAGGAAATATTGAAGTAATTATGACGCTAATATTATTTAATTATTCAAGTTTTGCCTCAACGTCAGTACTCTACACTTTCGCAATTTTAATTTTATTAATTCAACAAATGCAAATCACTACGCATAAAAATTAAAATGAGAAAAATCGGTGAAAATAAAATATAACAAGGTCGAAAGCAAAGGTGAAAAGGGAAGGAATTGGGAGAGTGTGTGAGTGTCAAAGAAAAATGAATCCTATTACAAAATCTAAGAAAAACTCGTTGTATATAAAATAAATGATTAGAACAGCCATTTTAACGAAGCCTGGTCAAAATTGAAAATTATCCTAAATACTCTTTGGCCAAAAATTATCACTTTTTCGGGTGGAATTATATCAATGTAACAATATACTCTAAATTGTTATCAAGAAACAAGTTAATTTTCTTACCAAGTGTTTACAATGCTGCTTAGATTTTATTATAGGAATCATACAAATATAATTTATAAATTCGCTGACAAGTATTTAGTTATAGTTTCTGATGTAAAAAAATTTTTTACTTTGGTTATCAATTACAAAAGTAATGTTCATCAACTATATGGTTTTCTCTAATGCTTTATAAAGTAATCTTTTCTTAAAGAGATTTCACGGTGTATTTGTTAATCCTTTGTGAAGTAAATGATCGAGATTATAAAAGAAATCTCTTCAATCTGAAGACTTTAATTAACGATTAATATACTCATATAATTTCTTTGATTCATTAGGAAAGGAAGCAATTAAATTATCATAATTACAAATGTATTTACATCAATCCGAACTGGAAAAATTCATTAATATTTAATTCATTGATAAACCGTTAAACTTCAACAGTTGAAATTGTTCATTTCAAAAAAAAAAAATAGTTACGAAAAGAATGAGTGGAAAGAAAATTTTGAATGTAATTATCCTTTATATTATAGTTACTTAAAACAACAGTAAAAGGAACAATATCTTTATCATTAATCCATTATCAGCTGATTTTAAATTTACCATTATGGGTTCATAACCTACATATTTATTCATATTTAATAGTCTACCATTGTTCTAATAAATCCTTATATAATAGACTAATCAAAAATTATATAAGAATTAACTTAAAGGATATAATTAAAGTAGCGGTTCGTGGAACAAATTGATAGTAAAAGCGCAAAAACATTTGCTTTAAAAGTAAACGTGTAATTTAAAATTACTATATTATGTTTTCAACATGCTTCATGCTCGAAATAAAGCAGGAGAGAACAATCATGCATTAAGAAATATAATTTCAAGAAATTTAGAAGATGCTCTAAGGATTTATTGTGACAAACTTAAGCTAATCGTAACTATATCGTTTTGTATTAATTTATAAAGAGTACATAAACATTATTGTGCTACAACATAATATTTAATATTCAATTATCGATGTTACTCGTCTTATCTGCAGTATGTAAAAATATTAATCGAGTAAAATACATTTAACACACATAAAAATTAAATAAATAACTTTATATATTCAGGAACACCTTCAAGAATTGTGAATTATAATTATATAAATGAGCCCATGATACTAGAGGAACACTTGCACAAATTATGCAGAATAAATTCCAGAAGAAATTTACCCTTACCTGCCACCACATAATGCTCTTCGTGCAATATTTAAGCGTATTAGAAGAGCAGAAATACCACTACAACCACAAAATATTGATGAGATTAATATTCCAAATCAGTGGTGACCTTTTTTTGGCAAAAGATTTCACATCTTTAGTTTATTACAAAAGCTAATATTCTGCATTTATTTCAAGCACGATTTTGGATGATGGATGGTACATTCAAAATGGTTCCAACTATTATCTACTCATGCACCTGATGATGCAGAAGATAATTCCAAGAATTTTTCCGCTAGCATATGCAATTTTGACTAATAAGACTGAAGAACTTTATAAACAACTATTTGAAGTATTAGTTGAATTTGCTGAAGAAAATGATGTTGATTTACAAACTTCATTAATACTTACTGATTTTGAAAAGGAGTAATTAATGCATCGCGTAGTGTGTTTCAAGTGTTAATAATAGAGATGTCTTTTTCATTTGGGACAAAGTGGCTGGCAGAAGATACAATCATATGCCAGCTTTTTAGTTATTATGTTACGGCAATTGTTCGCATTAGCATTTTACCATCAAACGAAATGCTTAAGGCATTTATATATTAAAGCAAGAAATTCCTTCAGAGGCAAATGAAATAGTACAATGATTTGAAGATAATTCGTTTATGGAAGAGAGCGTTGCCAACCAAAAAATGGTGTTATTTGTGTATTTCCTTTATTTCCACCACAATTATGGTTAGAATTCCATGAACATAAAATATTGCAGAAGCTTGGCATCGATATTGGGAAATTTTGGTTAACAAAAGTCATGTAGGGATCTATACAATTATTGAAGAGCCACAAAAAGTACAGCAACAAGTTGATTTTCAGATCGAATGTATTATTCGTGGTGAAAAACGTGCAACACAAAAAAAAAATTGAATGATGAAGAAATAGGATTATGACGATGGATTATCTTCATGGGATTACACATAATCTTTCATTATAATTAATTGTTGCATAAGGTTGCCAGGCAAAACTCCGAGGTTTCAACAGGCATCGAAATCGAAACCCATCAAAACGTTTTGCCAAATTTTTTTATTAAAGGCAAAATTGCGAAAGTTTCGACGGTTGGCAAAAGTTTCGACGGGGACAAATGTTTCGACGATGGCAATATTAAAAATTTATTTTGATTTACGAGTTTGGTTTAATTAATAATGTGTTCTATAATACTTCTATCAGTATTAACAGATTGTCCTGTCAGGAGTGATCAATTCACCAAAAGAAGTTTTAGCGATTTCTTCTCTTCGTCGTGTATAATATTTGTCAAATCATTCATCAAATTTTTTGACGGAATCCACCAATAGGAAGATGAAGAATCGATTTTGGTGTTACCATGAAATATATACCAAAATTTTCAACTCTGAATGAATTCTTCGAATTCTCTCAATATCATCAATATAAAGTTTTAGACCATATCAAAATTTGTTTAACAAATGACAGAGTTATAACTATAAATATAAAAATTTTTTCGTAAGTATGCCTATTAAATGATATTCCTCTTGATGAACAACCATATTTATCTAATCCATCATACATGGGCGAACAGTTAATAAAATTACACGCTTTCTCATTTATATAATAAATCTTTTCTAAAATATCCATTCTACCTATTCAAACTTCTCTAGTCTTATCACTTGATGTCCAACAAAAAATTCCCAAATATCACCATATTTCTTTTGACATTCTCTACAAATAATGATGTCTTCACTAAGTTGATTTTGGAACTGGGTAACACTTAAAATAATAATATGTTACATATGTGTGAATTTTTAATCTTTGGGAATATTTTTAATTTTATTCTCGGAGAAATCATCCAATATAATGATCTATGCATTAGTATATGTGAGATAGTATATATTCACGTCCTTTTTAAGAATTCGCAAAGTTGTTATCGAAACCGTCAAAATCGTCGAAACTTTCGAGACCCATCGAAACCCATCGAAATCCACCGAAACTCGTCGAAACCCATCGAAACTGTCAAAACTATTTCTGAAAAGTTTCAACTTTTGCCAAAATGGGTTTAGCGTTTTGCCCCGCAACTATATTGTAGCACTACAATTAAAATAAAATAAAATAATTTTATATTTTATAAAAAAATTGCGCCAAATTTATTTCCTTTTTGCAAATATCAAAATTTATTAGGGTAAATTTCATTCCGATCCCTTGCGAATTTCTTAAATATCATTTTGGGATATATATTGCATAATATTTAAATTTATTTGTAAAACATTAAATTAAATTTTCTTAATCTAATTCTATTATAGCAATTCAAACCCTAATTCAAAACAATAAAAATGATTTTTTTTTTTTTTTTTGCTAAATCCTGTCAGTATATTAAGATTTTTTATGTAATTAGTCCGGAACGAAGTGAAGGACTATATACACTCCCCTGAAGAAAATATCCGGGCACTCAAAAAAAAAATTTATTTTTATTAAAATATTTTCATATTTAA
>CAJVPP010002500.1:0-14610 GCA_910592005.1 Funneliformis mosseae
TGTATAATAATGGGGACGGGATTGAAAAAAATATGGATAGAGCTGTTTATTGGTACGAGAGAGCGGCGGAAAATAACCATACAAAAGCAATTTATAATCTAGGACTTTGTTATTATGAGGGTATTGGAACTTATATTAATAAGCAAAAGGCATTCGAGTTATATCAAAATGCCGCTAATTTGGGAAGTATGGAAGCTAAATATAATCTTGGATTAATGTATGAAAGTGGGGATGGAATTACCAAAGATACCGAGCAGGCTATTCGTTGGTACTTGGAATCTGCCGAACAAGGATGGAAGCTGCCACGAGATAAGTTGAATGTGCTTTTGGAATAAAATTACCTTTATTAAAATTTTTTTTATTTGTATTATATTTATTAATATTTAGAGGTTTATATAATATATTAAGCATTTAAAAGAGCTACTTCATTTAAATAAATTTCCAACACCTTAATAGACATAGTTTTATTTATTTTTTTTTAAAATAAAGTATTATATACATGTACATAAGCATAATATTTTTTCAATTTACTGCCCAATTAATAATAAATGGGGACTCGCATAGCAAAACTCGGGGTTACGTCGAATATGCGATTTCGAGAAAATCGAGGTTTAAGTTAACCAATCGATTTTCGAAAAAAAAAAACAATTTTTTCAAAAATGGCCTTTATAACATAGAACGAAAATTTGCGCAAATGTAATTGAAAAAATAGGCTTCCATTTCCTTCTTTTGACACATTTTTTTTTATTTGGTAATGAAATTTATATAATACATATTTTTAATAAATTTAGTAATTAATTCGTAAAAAAATGACCGTTCCGAAAACCTTATTTTTTTTGAGATTTCAACATTTGCAAGTACTAAAAATAATAATAATAATAATGAAATGGCAATATCAAAGCAAAAAAACGTCTTATTTTGTTTGATTATATTGTAGATTTTCAAACCTAATTAAAATAATTTAATTTAATTTGTTTCATGTTTCTTTTGGCTTAGGACAATATCACGAAAGGGCAAGTCAACATAAGGTGCGATTTCTTTATACAATTCCTCTTGTCTCTTCAAAGAAAGTGGTCTAATTCCAATTATAGAAGGTAGAATATCAAAATCAAAGTAAAGTTACGAATCGTAGCTTTTTTATAATCATCTTCGAGTTTAGCAAAATTTGCAAAAGTTTTAAAGAAAAAGGCAACGACAAAGGTTAGACCTTTGGGCAATATGGGCATATGATCATCACAATTCTCAAATCTTGTGATTAGTCCTAACCCCGGGTTTTACTGTGCGGGTCCCCGAATGTCGTCTTCGTGGTATTTATAAACAATAATGCTTTTTCCTACAAACAATTATTAAACGCGTATACCCCAATTTTACTTTCGCAGTCATTCAAAAAATGATGACCAATAACAAGAAAGTAATTCGAAGAAACTTTAGAATCTTTATCCTTTATGACAAACAAAATATGTACGATAAGATAGCCAATAATCATCTATCTAATTTTCAATTACGTTCGCGTTTTCTAAATTCTTTTTGAATAATTGGATTGTGGGTTTGGGTTTCTCGCATTGAGTGGATAAAGAATTGGCGGTTAAAATTATCATTTTTGCCTTGTGTCAATAATTGTTGCAAAAATGCTCTATTTTGGGATAACTTTCGAACTATCGGACTTAATAAGTGTTTAATAAAGAAGTCTTTTTTTTCCTCCAACTAATTTTACGTATTCGCGTCGATAGAATTTAAATTTTTTTCCATTGAATATTCTCTTCAATATTTTTATCTGAGGGTTTTTCTCTTCTACTTAACATTACTTTGCATCAAAATTTCTACACCGCATTAATAAACTCTGTAGTTGTTGGTTCTAAATATTTTATGAATTTTTAACGTATTTCATTAAACGATTTCTTAAATTTGTGAAATTTTGTTTCGTAATTATTAACTAAATCTATAATATTATTTAACGAGATACATCTTTTCATCATTTGAGATTTGATTTATGTTAAATTGTGAACAAAAAAAAAAGAAGAAAAAGGTTATTAAAGGAAATAATTTTTATGCAACTTTCATTTTATTTAAAATTCATAGCACTTCTGTAACGGAATTTCAAATCCCTTTACAGAAAAAGTTGGCTTCCACGGACAAGGGTAGCGATGGAGGCGTTGAATAATATCATCTGATGAATTTACAGTGATTTTATTATAAAATTTTCTATTGTTTTTATTTCATAAAATAAATCGAAATTTTAGAGATCTTTCAGCTTTCGCTTCATGTCTAAAAAATTTTTATTGTTTTATGTAAAAGTTAAAATACAGTACGAACAAAAATTTAAAGGTATCGTAAGGCTATAAAAATAAGCGGTGAATTATAACGCGAGATGGTAAAGAATTAAAAGATTGTGACATTCTCATGAGCCATATGAACCATGAATTTACGTAAAGTTTAAATTCTCCTTGGACCATCACCACCACTAACACCATCACTATTATTATTTTGATTACGATGAAAACCCCTTGCAGAGAACTCGGTCAATAATACCATTGTGAGCATATTTTTTTTTGCCATTCTGCACGATTTCTAGCTATCAATGAAACTCACCTAATAAACTCTCTAAGTCTACATCGTTAATCTGATCGATTTGTCGGTTCTGCTGAAATGCATTCCTAACCGGATAGCGAATTGATGTACGAGATAATATTCTACTATATGTTCTCGAAATTTGAATGTGAAAATTTCCAATACGCTAAGGTTCTCTGAAAAAACGAAGAAAAAATAAAGATTAAATTCGCAAAAATATTAATTTAACACGTGAACTTACGCTAATGGACGTACCGTAGCAGCAAGAAAAGCATGGTATTTTTAGAATACGGTATTTTTGAATTGTCAGATTCGGTAATTATACGAATTAATCTATCCAAATATGAATTTTTATAATAGCAATTGTTGGCGTTTCTGCTACAAGTTTAAAACCTTTAAAACCTTTATTTCATCAATTAAACCTTGAGTTGACTATTATTAAAGTCTTCACATTGCGAAATATAATCGATTAAATTGTTTTTTTTTGCTTAGCAAAATCATTACCAAAAGCACATCATGTCAAACAATTTAGTCCCTAATTCAAGAACTTCTTTTAATTCTTGATTCGTTTGAGCTAGCTGCC
Organism: Funneliformis mosseae; assembly: GCA_910592005.1. Lineage (NCBI taxonomy): Eukaryota > Fungi > Glomeromycota > Glomeromycetes > Glomerales > Glomeraceae > Funneliformis > Funneliformis mosseae. Next base: position 3,152 of record CAJVPP010002500.1, read on the forward strand.
AAAATTCGAAGCTGTATAAAATATTTATATTACTTCTTCAAAAGGCTGGTTTCATCACTTTACATAAGAGCCCTACTAGATGATCATTTCTTTGCACATTCTCAGTAAAAATTCTCCTATTATTTATTGTTTTAAAATAAATCGCGACAATTTATTGTCAAATCACGTGCAAAAGCGTAAAAAAAAAAAATTTGAAAGTATTTTCTATCAAATCATCGGTAAATTAGCAACCCAATCGTAATAATTTGGTATAAATTTAAAGCCATTCTTTTTGATGTTTCCAACTATAGAAACTACAGCTTTGTATGGAAAATAACCAACCAATATCTTGCACAGCCTTATAAGTGATTTGTTGTTCACACATATTTTTCATTGCTAACATGTTCAAATTCTTCCCAAACTTCAATTTCTTAAATCACCTGTCCATCCACGATATTGCAATGAACCATGATTTATGGAAATTTTTGGTATTCATTAACTTCTTCGACCGTGAGTTTATAAATTGGACGAATGTTTAGTAATGCTTGATCAAATTGACCAAAGTTTCAATGATGTTCACGATATAACATGATCTACATGTTCGGAATTTGCACACTTTGTCAAATTTTCCAATTAATCCCAAGAAACGTATGGTTGGGTTTCCAATAAGTTTATGCGAAGGCTATTTAATCTTTCCTTAAGCATCTCTACTATTTTCCAAAGGTGACTTATTCTTGGCCATGACCTTTTATGATCCTGTCCTTGTAATTCACTTATGTAAGCCTAACCTAATTTATTGGTACAAGCTCTCTAATTGTTTCACTTTCCAATGTATCATCAACATCGTCTGGTTCTACGTAAATACAGTTTACAATTTGATAGTCACCTTCGCCTTTACTAGATTAGCGAGTTCCAAATGCTGTTCATCATCATTGGGTAATCGATGATTCGATCAATCTTTATTAAGTAACCTACTGCATCCGGATTTCTTCATGTGCAAGACGTCACGCGCGTTTGTGTGGCAATATCTGATGTTGCCTGAAATTTTAGAACCAGAATTTCCGTGCCTTCTAATATATTCATTTATTAAGGCAATTACAAATTTTCATTATCTTCAACGTTTCGTATTATTACTGAATAAGACAATCAAACGAGGTGCGAAAAAAAGAAAAAAAAATCTCGTTATACAGTATAGTGGAACATGTAAAACAAAATATAATATACTTTTTATTTACTTGCTAAAATAACCATAGACAAATTATACTATATTTTTAAGAATTCCGATTTGTTCCGATATATACTTCATATTTCTGTTCGTGATTGAAATCTTCAAGACGTTCGACTTTATCCTTTCTTGATTAATTTCCACTTCCAGATAATTTATTCACTTAGCATTTCTTCGCAATTTCTTGACAAAATATATACTGCTGTCGTTCTAATTTCAAACGTCACGGGACCGATAATATCCAAGAATCTTCCGAGAACATTTATAAGGATTTCGGAAAGTCATCCCATCCACTGTTCCGAACGTAGCAAAATGAATTTTCTACAAAAATTCTTTTTTTCAGATTACCCATTATTATTTGTTCATCAAGTTGTTGATGATATTCTCAATTTGGTCTCTAGTTATTTTTTTTGTGACCATTTCGTATAAAGTTGATTTGTCATTAATTTTCTTAATGCACCTGCATAATTCCATTGTAAACTTGCGAGTTGCAGGAGAGAGGAGAGTAAAAGTTTAAATGAAGAAAATAATATCATCAGATACTAGACCAAGGTCTTGCAAAAGTTAGAGGTTGGTGCTGTAATAAGAATCGTTGCATTGCATTTTGATTACAACATCAAGTAACGAAGTCCGTTTTTTTGTTGATGATTTGATTGGCCAGATTCTTTTTGTGAAACATAAATTGACGAAATCAATAAACGAATTTTTACGCATTAAAATTAATCAAAAATTTCTATTCGCTTATATAAATACCGATCCTGTTCATCGAAAGGGCAACTTTATTACCATTTTTATTTTTATCTTCATTAATGGATAACTTTATCAAATTCCCTATAAAATCCACCTAGTTTTTTTTTATTAATATACGAATTTTCCTTTTACGATTGCTTCGAATCATATTTATTCTATACACACTGCAGGTTGCTATGGAGGTCTCCTGGTGGTAAATTTGGACGATTTCCATGAGTAACATTTTATCGATCGTCTTACCTTCTATTATTGCCCAGCGAAAATTACAGTGAAGAATTGAATCTTGCCAAAGATGTCCTAATATTACTTTATTTTTTAAAATTTTCTTTGAACTTTCCTGAGCGTTTCTCACCAATTCATTTCTGGAGTATTATCCCTACGATTGAAAGAAATGCTCAGTAGAAATACTTTAAAAACGAGATCAAGGATGTTTTAATTTTTTTGCATATGCCTTATGAAGTATCTTTTGGCATCATCAAGCGTACAGTATTTATCAGAGTTTCCTGGAATCAGCCACCATTCTAAGGATGGGACGGTTCAAAAAGAGCGTTCTGGAACCGATTATAAATTCAACATATTGTGGTTTTTCCTGAGTTACAATCCATTTTTAAAAATCGAACAGGATCGGTTCCAAGTCGGCTCAAAACCGGATTGTCATCAAATTAAGATAATAATACTCTAAAATTTTTTAATTGATCATCACATGATTCTCTATTAGTATAAATTTAACTTCACGCTCAAAGTTTTAATTTACTTAAGAAGAGTCGAAGTAGAACCGAAGAGGAACCGAAATGGGAACCGATAGAACCGTCCCTATCCATATATGCAGCAAATAACATTACCTCTTATTTTGTATCATATCTTTAGATGTTTAGATTAAACGATATTTTGTTTCATAATAAAAATTAACACTTATCGGTTTTTGAAAAAGGAAACCTAGATGCACATAAAAGACTTGCAAAATACGTCGTGTTTTCCATAAAACTTGTGAAAACCTGCGACAGCGCATGCTTCAAGACGTCGTATTCTTGAAATGTTTTCCAGATATTCTGGACAAGTTCTGTACACACTTGTACGTTTTCCAAGTGGTCTTTTTTATAGAGAGAATGATGATGATGTTAATTTACCGTGTTTTCGGTCGCTTATTTATTATTATTTTCAATTTGTTCGATTCAAATGCATTGAATACCAAAGCACAGTTCTGTGTAATTATTTATGGGCTTGAATGTTTTCAACACATCATCTTCAGAAACATTTGCGGTTAAAAATATAAATTCTTTTTATTCTAAATATATTGACTATACGATTTATATTGTATTACAATGTTTAAATTTTTAATTAAATATTAAAGAGGGAAAATTTAATCGAATTCCAATAAAGTCGAACAGTTAATGAGAATTTCTTTCTCACTTTCTTTAATATTCATAAAAATTAATCTCAGAAATTTTAGCCTTTTTTAGAATCGTTAGGGCAACATCGTTATAATCAAAAATTTAATATATACTGGGATTTGAAGATTTTTTTTTATCAAGAATAACACAACACGATTTACATAGTCACAATTCGCCTTCCCTTATCTTGCATACATATACCTTAATCCTCTACTTTTCCCTTGCGATATTATCGGTTTCGCTATTTGACTCCATAATTTTTCTTTTATCGTAACGTCGTAACTTCGTTAATTTCGTTATTTTAATTTTTTCGTTTTATTTTTTTTATTTCCGATTGTTTTATAAAATTGAATTGCGAAAGAGCAACACTGTTTTAATTACATCATTATTATTTAATTGCTTATAAATAAAATATCTCCTAACATTTTCACAAGCTATTTTTATTAGACTTCGAAATATATAAAATTTTAACCAATAAAAATTCGACTTTTGAAATTTTGTGGTAGTACAACTACATATGAATGTCATTGTTTTATTTTTTATTTGTAAAACCTCGTTTCAGGACAGACTTTCTCATTATTGTATTAAAATGTCGACCAATATAATATGATAGAATGGATAGAACAAAGTATAAAAGAGAGTCATATAAAACACTACGATTATCATAAATTTAATAACGTAGAAGAGATAGGTAGTGGAAGATTTGGTAAAGTGTTTTAGAGCGAATTGGAAACACAACGAAAAATATTTTGCGTTAAAATCATTTAGTTTAAATGATGCTACCGTTAACGAAATTTTCAGCGAGGTACGTAACTTGTGAAAAGAAGAAAGTGTATTGTATTTAGCAGTACTAAGAAATAATTAATTGTTCTTATTAATTTTTTTTTTTTTAAAAAAAATTTAGTTAAGTTACATTGAGATGTAGATTTTCATGATAATATAATAAGGTTTTTGGAATAACGAAGACTGATTCAAGTAAGCATATCGTTTAAAGAATATTATATATGAATATATATCTTTTTTTAAGGGAAATTTTAAATTTATATATAATGGATATTTATTGGTTTTAGAATATGCACACTTCATAATTATTTAGAGAAGAATTTTCACATTCTTAATCGGCAAGATAAATACAATTTGGAGCTACAATTATCAGATGCAATACATGATGGGCATTCCGACAATATACTTATACATCAAATTCAATCAAATTAGTAGATTTTGGATTAAGTAAACCTATCGAGAGTATTAGTGCTAAAATCTGCATCAAAATAATTGGCGTTCTTCCATATATTGATCCCAAAGGATTTGGTAGTAAAAGGAAAAACAAAGGAACAATCGAAAAGTTTAAATTGAATAAGAAAAGTGACTTTGGGAATTATTTTGTGGGAAAAAACCTTTTGCAGAAGATGATTATGATTTACATTTGATTATGGATATTTCACAAGGGTTAAGGATGTTGTTGAAGATACACCTAAAGAACATTCTGAACTTTATACAAGAAAGAGAAAATTTTTTACAGTAAATTTAGAAAGATTTTATATTATATATATCTACGCTAACTCCCGTTCAAGTCATAGATGTTGGGATGGTGATCCGGATAAAAAGCCAAAGTTATCATAACTTTGAAAGCCATCAAATCCAAACTCCCAAAAGATTAAGATTATTAAAGGTGATAAAGATGATGAGGAGGATAAAAATTCTCTTGGTGAAAAACAAAAACAGGTAGTTGGTTCCCAATCAAGTGAAAGTACGGCATCACAATTATCTATATTCATTCTGAATTTCTGTACAATGAATGAAAAGGATCTAGAATATGACAAGCGTTAACAAAGGGTTGAACTCGGACTCAATCATAGTAGTCGATCATGAACCAAAAAGTGAATGACACAGTGGTAGAAGAGATTGTGGAGTTATTTATAAGGATAACGAATGAAGGCAAATCTCGTGATTAGCGTCGTTATAATTACTTAACATCACGTGATGTCGCCATTGGAAGAAATTTATAATTGGTTAGTTGATCACCAAGTTTGTATTTTTCGTAGGATATATAATTTCAGAAATTGGAACGACATTAGATATTAGCCGGATATTTAGTCAAGCATCGATACAGAATCATCCTATTGCTCAATATTACTTGGGGATCTGTGATGAATTTGGTGTAAACAATTAGCATTTGAAGGTATACTAAAGTGCCATACTTCATCAAAGCATATGAAGGAATTTGTCATGATAAGACTTTATTTGTATCAAAAAGCGGAAAATGATTGCCACGTGACTGCACAACATCATCTCGATAATTATTATCGATTAGGAGTTCGTGTTCGGAAGGATTATAATATGGCTTTTATTATGATAATTTAAGAACGAAGGGGGGTATTGGCATGATAGGTTATTGTTATTCAAATGGTGTTGGTACTTCTGTTGATAACAAAAATGGCTTTTGAATTATACCTGAAAGCTGCTAATATGAAAATCATTTGCTCAATATAACAAAAAATTATGAGAAAGCTATAAAAGCTCCTACTAATGGAAATGAATTAGCTATAAAAAAATTGAGTCAAAACAACAGAAAAGAGCATTTTGGCAAAATGACTAAATTTTTAGTTTCACAAGCCTCTCTTCACACCTCGTAGATTTCTTTTCCCGTTCCAACAATTTTCAATATAATTTATTTTGATTCGATATTAAATACAATCTTTTGTATTATTTTCATATCAACATCCTTTATATATTAGAAATCTCTAGTTTACAAAACGATGTTGATACACTAGCCCATTGAAGTATATTTGTATAAAAATTTGATTGGAAACTTCCAATCCAAATGGTTTTATTAGAAAATTATGCTTTCAAATCTTCCAAAGGTGCTTTTAAATTGTTAAGAGCACATTACTGCACTAGGCGATGTTTATGTGCAAATTCGAAACATGCCTATATATCAAAGAAATTCACTTTATTCTTGGGTTTATGCCATTTAGTAGGAATTTATTCTGAATGAAAGAATTTGAACATGGCAACCTCAAAGACAAGATGGTTGGATAATAGTGGATTGATATAATGCTGATTTGCTATATAATGCAATAGTTGGAAATTTGTCTTATAGTGTTCCATAACTATTACTAGTAACTTGAAAATCTTAGAAACCTGAAAACAGCAATTTTCTGTTTACATATAAATTTGTAACAGTCCTTACAAAATCTTTAATTCATGTATAATACTATAGAAGACTTATAAAATTCTTCTATTTCTTAAACTATTTATATTAATAATATAGATATATAGAATATTTAACATTATTTTGAATATCTATGAAAAGAAAAGTTGATGAGAAAAGAGATTAGATGTGTTTATGGATGTAGAGTTAAGGTGCAATAAGATGTATATATTCATAAAATATGTATTCCTAAAGTTATAATCTGAAATTGTAACTGTATTATAAATATATTTCAATAGTATGTAAAAGTAGAAATGTTGTAATCATTAGTAATATTAACTTTTAATAATTGTAAAATAATTTGAGTTATATATAAATCTATCATAAATTTACTGTAAATCAATATAGAAAATAATATAATAACTTATCTCTAATTATATAGTAAAAGTTGTTTAATATAATAAAATAAATAAGTAGTTATATATTAGTTTAGTATTTTATATTTATCATAGTATTTCTAGTAAGCAAATTTATTTATTAATTAAAAAAAAGTATTAATTTTTTAATAAAATATAAAATATTAATTTTAAAATATATTTATTATAATTAATTTTATTCATAAATAATTTAAGTTTATTAAAAGTTTTTAAAATAATATATAATTTAAATATAATAAAAATCACATCAAAAAAAAATAATAATTTTAATATTAATTAATAACATTTTATATTAAAATAAAATTTTAATAAATGTAATTTTTTTTTTAAGTATTAAAATTATTATTTCTTAAAAGTATTAAATTATTAAATAACTAGAACTCAATACAGTCAACCCTTTCTATAATAAATTTTAATATAATAAATTTTATATTACAATAAAATCTTTAGTAATATACAGATTTTTTCATATAAAAAAAAGTCTTATTATACTGAATTATATTAGATAAATGCTGTATAATATTTAACAAATTATAGTTTATTAATATAACATATATAAATAATCCTTTTTATAGTAAATTTACTTATACTGGATTTTTTAATACAATGAAGATTTTTTTCAAAAATATGAAAATTAAGAATAAATTATTTTAACTATAAAAGATAATTTAATATTTATCTTTTTCTCAAATATAGTAAATATACATTCTTTAATATTAAAATAAGTTAAAAAAATGGATTTTTACATTTCATATTATATTTGTACATTGTATTTCATTTTACTTTTTCTATTATATAATTTTTTTAAAATGTCAAAAATAATATTAATTTGAGATTCTTAAAAAATATAAATCTTTTACTGTAACATAAAAAAAGAAGATTATTAAAAAATTATCTTTGCTTTTTTAAAAAAAAAAAAAACTTAGCTAGTAAGTTTAATATTAATAAAGAAATGATTTATAACATTTTAAAGTAAAAGACTATTGATTTGCTATAGATCTTAATTCATTTAAAATGTGAAAAAAATCACATTTTCTTAATATTTAAGAAGTATTAATCATTTAAGTAGAAAATGTTATTTAAGTTAGTTTCATTATAACTGCTAATATTTTTTCAACTAAGGCTTTAAAGTTTGCTTTTTTATTTAAAGAAAATAAATTTAAAGACTCTAATAGGTGAGTCAATAACTTTAAGAAATTGTATAATTTAAAATAACATAATATACATAATAAAGCTGTAAGTATGTTATTTCAAAATCTTGATATAATATGAAAAAGTCTCTGTCAAATTTTAAAAAATTATAATTCTGAAGATATTTTTAATTGTAATAAAATGGATTATTTTAGAAAATGAAATTCAGTCATTTTATATCAAATAATTATGTGTTAGGAAAAATAGTTAAAAGATCATATATTTGTTCTTCTTACTTGTAATACAACTAAAAATAAAAAATTATTTTCTTTATTTATATATAAGTATAAAAATCTTTAAGCTTTTAAAAATTTTGATAAAAAAATTCTCAGTAGATTATTATTAAAGTCAAAATGTTTGATATAAGTATCAATTTAAAATGAATATATTAAAAATTTAATATTCAAATGAGAAGATAAAATTTAAATATTCTTCTTTTTATTGATTATATTTTACACATATTTTATATGAAATTATTCATCTAACTAATATTACTATTAAATATTTATCTCTAAATACTACAGCATATCTTCATCTTATGATAAAGAAATAATTAATAGTTTTAAAATAAGAATTGTAATTAATTGAAATATTATTATACTTTATATTTTATTCATACTTTGATTCAAATTCAACTTATTTAGGCATAATATCAAAAGTTATATCTATAAATTTAAGTTAAAATGTTTGATAATTTTAATGAATTTGATATTAAATCTGAAGAAATTAATATTAAAAAATATATAAATATGTTTCAAAAGTATGGGATAAAATTTCAAATTTACTACTAAAAATTGTTAGATAAAGACAAATATTTTGCCTAATAATAATAATGATAAAAAAGTAAAATTAAACTTAAGCTTAATGTCTTAAAAAATTGAAAGAAGTTTAAGTTTAATCGATAAACTTAATTTTGATAACTGAAGAATTTGTTTAATTTGATAAGTCTGAAATTACAGATGAAATGATATCTGATGAAGAAATTTTAAAGATAGTTATACTTAATGAATAAAATAAAAAAAAAGAAGAGGATCATTTACCAACTATTACTCATAGTAAAGCTATTAGATCATTTGATAAAATATTTTTATATTTGAAATAATAAGAAGAAGTAAATAATAAAGAATTAAAATTAATTAAAAAGCTTAAAAAAAAAGTTTTAAAATAGCAGTTTATTTCTGTATGATAAACTAACCTTATTAAGTTTGTTAACCATAATTGAATTTTTTTATTTATATTTTTTTTATATATATTTTTTACATATAATTTAGTTTTTTACATATTACATATAATTTATTTTACGTAATAATTTAGTTTTTTATATTTTTTATATAATAATATAATAAAAATAGTGTGAGATAATAATAGTATAATGATAATATTATAATGATTAAATAATACTATCTATGATTGTGTTAAAATTTTGTTGAAATTTTATTAAAATTGTATTGAGAAATCATATTGTTTTTTATTAATTTTTAACCAATTTTTTGTTGAACTTGTATTAAAATTATTTATTGATTTTACTAAATTATAATGAATAATTTTATAATGATTTTTATTTATTACTAAAATAATAATTTATTATTGTAGATCTGCTCTAATTATCTAATATATTATATTTATTAAATTCACATAAGTTATTTTTAGATTAATCTAATTTTTATAAATAATATAATGCATAATTATAATACGATGCTTAAAATATTATTTTGACTTTTTATTTTTAATACAAATTAGAAAATTCAATCACAAAAATATTTTATTGTATTATTTTAATCATAAGTTATACATAATTATAATATAATATTTAAATTATTATATTGACTTTTTATTTTAATACAAAATCAAAATTTTGATCATAAAAGTTCTTATTATATTATTTCAATCATAAGTATAGAATTTTATAAGATAAATAAATAGATAAATTTATTTATAAAGAGAAGTATTTTTATCATTGTATAATTTTCATCTTTTGAATCTTAATTTACTTTTAAATTATTTAATTTTACATCTTTAAATTAAATACAAAAATAACTATAAGAATAATTTGAAAGGATAATAAAATAGATTTATTAGTAGAAGAAAAAAGGAGAAGAAATAATAGTACTATATCAGATGCAGTGATTATAAAATAAATTCTGATAAAGTGTAGTTTAACAAATAAATTGAAAATATAATATGACTTATTTTAATCATTAATATGAGTAGAAATAAAAGATTTTAATATATAATTACAATATAAGTAAATAAATAAATAATAATATAATGATAAAATATAACTTAACAATATGTATAATTAATATCTTTTAGGACTTCTGCAATTATTGAAATAGAGTAGAAACAAGTGAGAATTAGACCTATATGGTAAAATATTATATCTTTTTAGGACTTAATTTTAAGATAGGCTAAATATATTTAGATGATTTTTTAGATTTATATTAAAAAATTTACTTTTTTAGAATCAAGACACACTCGAAGGAGAAATCATAATTTATTTATTATAAAGCAAACTTGAAATATAAGGTAAAATTACAATTTGTTTACAAGATAATAATTAAAAAAAATTTTCATTTTATTTTTAATTTTTTAAAAATTTTATTTTTTTATTTTATTTTATTTTGTTTAATTTTATTTTTTGTCACATCTCATTTATTTAATTTTATTTTATAGTTTTATTTTATTTTCTTAATTTTATTTTATAGTTTCATTTCATTTTCTTAATTTTGTTTATAGTTTTATTTTATTTTCTTAATATTATTTTTATATTTTATTTAGTTTTTTTAAATTTCATTTTTTTTTTGTCTTATTTCATTTTTATTTTTTAAATTATTTTTAATTTTCTTAAAAAAATAATAAATTAAATTTATTTTTTTAAAAAAAAAATTTATAAATTAATAAAATTATTACATAATAATTAATATATTATATATTAAAATAAAATGATTAGAATTTATAAAATAATGTGAAAATATTTCTAGAAAAATTATATTATAGTAAAATTATATTTGTATAATAAAATTAGTAATCATTTACTATACCAAATAATTTATTATATAACATTAATAAATTTTCTTATAACAAGGCTGATTAGTCTAAATGTCAAATTCATTATATTAAGTTTAACTATATCAATTAAATTGATTCTATAAAATTAATTTCTTTAGATATTTTTATATTAATTAACTTTTAGAACCAAAATTTTTTTTCAATAAAAACAAATATTTTCAGATTTTTTTAAAAATTAAAAATTTTTTTTCAATAAAAAGAAATATTTTCAGATTTTTATCAAAACTAAAAAATTGTTTTTTAATAAAAAAAACCTTTAAATT